>ML777379.1:343363-388289 GCA_009831015.1 Picea engelmannii | reverse complement strand
GAGTTTGTTAGGACTTTTAGCCTATATATTGCTCATTGCAAGGGTATTGAGTTGTTGTGATGTAAACTCTTGCAATGTCTCCTATGTAATTTCTTTTCCTATTAATAAAATTGTGTGTCTGAGGACACTTCGGCCATTAGATAATCGATGGGTTCTCTGGGTATAATCAAATTGTCATAAATGAACTAGATAAAGAGAAAATATCTTTCACTACCCCTTGGGTTACTTTTATGTATGATAAAATGCCTTTTGGTCTGATGAATGCAGGCGCTACTTTCCAACGTACTATGGACATTGCTTTCATCGGCAAAAGGGATAAATTTTTGGTCATTTATCTTGATGATCTAACTATTTTTTCTAAATCTGATGAAGATCATCTGGTACATCTCAAGCAGACATTTGAGAAATGTCATAAGTTTGGTCTATCTTTGAATCCCAAAAAGTCCCACTTCACCATGCAAGAAGGTAAACTCTTGGGCCATATTGTGTCTCGAGACGGTATTAAAATCAATCCTAAAAGAGTTGAGGCTATAGATATTAAAAATATTCCTAGGAATGTAAAGGAAATTCAGTCATTCTTAGGAAAAAAAAAATTTGAGGAGATTTATTCCGAACTTTGCTAAAATCGTGAAATTGATCACAGATATGCTAAAGAAAAACAGCGAAGTGAAATGGGAAGCAAAATCCAAAGCGGCGTTTGCACACATCAAGAAAGTCATAAGAGAGGCACCTGTACTGACAAGCCCTGATTATATAAAAGATTTTCTTATTTTCTCGTTCGCCTCCGAACACACAATCGTCGTGGTACTCCTCCAGAAAAATGAAGAAGTTTTCGAACAGCCAATAGCCTTTTTTAGTAAGAGTCTTAGAGACGCAGAACTTAAATACGATATAATGGAAAAGCAAGCGTATGCTATGGTGAAGGAGTTGAAAGCATTCAGAACCTATGTGTTGCATTCCAAGATAATTGCATATGTACCTACCAGTTCTATAAAGGATATTTTGGTGCAATTTGACAGTCATGGAAAAAGGGGATGTTGGCTTGACAAAATTCAAGAATTCGACCTGGAGATAAAACCAACGAAATTGGTAAAAGGACAAGGTTTGGCCAAACTCTTAGCAGAATCAAATTTCAAAGCTCTCAGTATAAATCGCCTACAGGGATATGAAGAAGGTGTGGACGTGAACGAGTTTGATGAGCCAACAAGTGCAATCAGAATCGAAGAGAAGTTTGTCTCATCAGACTGGTACAAAAACATAGTGTCATATCTGATGACATTGAAGTGCCCAAGTGATTTATCCCCATCCAAAGCCAGAACGCTAAAATTACAAGCAGTCAAATATTGCATATCCAAAAATCAATTGTATTGGAAGAACCCACTAAGTTTCCTATTGGTCTGTTTAGTCGAATCAGAAACAGAGAGGGTGATAAGCGAATTTCACGAAGGAGCCTGTGGGGGACACCACGCTTGGAGAGCGAAAACTTATAAGATCATGAGGGTAGGGTATTATTGGCCAAAACTTTTCTCAGACGTAAATGCCAAAGTTAGAGCCTGTAACCCATGCCAACTGTTCGCAGGTAAGCATAAAATCCCAGCGCTACCATTGGTTCCAGTCAAAACGGAATCCCCTTTCCAACAATGGGGACTAGATTTTATAGGCGAAATTAACCCCCATTCTAGCGCTCAACACAAATGGATCTTGACTGCCACAGATTACTTCACTAAATGGGTGGAGGATATTCCAACCAGAAGGGCAACAAATTCGGTGGTAATAGACTTCCTGGAAGAAAATTTTTTGTCTAGATTCAGCTACCCCCAAAAAATAGTCACAAATAACACCCAAGCTTTCAAATCTATGGCTATGATCAACTTTTTCCAGAAATACAATATCATACTTGGTCATTCCATGGCTTATTATCCCCAAGGAAATGGACTAGTCGAGTATTCAAACAAGAGACTGATAAATGTAATTAAGAAAGTGTTGGACGATAATAAAAAATCTTGGCATGTGCATTTGAAATACGCCTTATGGGCGAATCGGATAGGCACAAAAAAATCTATCGGCACCTCGCCTTTCCAAATGGTGTACGGGACCGACATGGTATTGCCGATAAATCTAGCGCTCCCCGTGATGAAATTATGGCAAGATGAGAAAGAAGAACCGAATCATGTCACTAGAAGGATAAATCAGCTAATTGAAGTGAAACAACACAGGGTCGAAGTAGAGAAAAGGTTGTAGAAATACCAAGATGACATGAAAACGTTATTTGACCGTAAGGCAAAAGACAGAGAGTTTCTCTCGGGCGATTTGGTTTTGATATGGGATGCTTGGAAGGAAGACTCAGTGAAACACAGTAAAAATTTGATCATATTTGGTATGGACCATTCAGAGTCGTAGCTCCCAATGGAAAGAATTCGTTCCTATTAGAAAATCTGGACGGTAAAATTTTCAACGCCCCTGTCAACAGGCGTTATTTAAAACATTATATGCAATAATTGGTTCCCAAAAAAATTCCACTATATATAACGGTTTGTGTTTTCTTTTTATTTCATAATTTCTTTTAGGTAACTGCACTTTCACCAATAATTAATCAGGTCAATGATTTTTGTAGAAATAGAAATACGGAATTTTCAATACATTCAACTAAAAAATAAAAAATAAAAATAAATAAATAAATAATATATATATACCTAATACTTTTCGCATTTTTCTCTTTCGGGATTCTGGTTGCAGCCCAAATGAGCGAAAGGGGTAAACAAAAGGTCATATATCGGAAAATAAATTCGCCAAAATAGGTGATAGAAAAGGTTTTCTATTATTATAAAATGGTAAGGTAAAGGTATGAATTCCTGAGAATTTTATGTTTCTAACAAAGATTTTCAAAACGCCGCAATGGTCTCATGAATATAATGTTTTTGCTTGAATGGGTATTAAAAGAACAACTACTCACTCTAGGTCCTAAGAATTTTCACTTAAAATAAAGATAGGAGGTAGTTAAAATAAGTAGAGAAAATAAACCCTCTCCGAAAAGGGATTTCAAGAGTCAGTTTAAATTTTTGACCCTTGTCTTTCAGTTCATAGATCTCTATTCATCACCCTTCTTTCTGTTTTCAGATTTACCTTCTTGAAAAGCCAAGCATATTTCCGGGTTTGCATACATGGGGAGAAGAGATTACGTTTTAACTTTGAAAGCTGCAAAGCAGATTTTGGAAAGTAAGTTGGTCTTCACAACTCCTCAACCTCTTACTAAACAAAGTGATGCATAGGTTGATCATGACTATTCTAGGTTTTTCAACAGTTTCGAAAGATTGAGGCTTGCTTGAAGGAAGACCCCTAGAAATAATTTTTCCCCTTTTTCCCTATGGGATAAGGTGTGGTGAAATTTAAGGGAGGGTTGGTATCGAGTAATCAAAGTAAGTTGACACGCCTCTATTGCAAAATATTACGTAGATATCACCCCTCATACAAACTGATTTCCCCCACTTTGTGTTCTAAAGAGTAAATTATAATACAGATGGTGAAAGGAAAGTCATATTTAATTCTCCATCTAGTCTAAAAAGACGATGAAAGGAAATTCAGAAATGATTTCCCTCATCTCAGCATTTAAATTCATAAATATATTTCGAAGTGGTGAAAGGAAATTCAGTAAAAAGGGCTAGATAACTTCACCAGGGTACTGAACAGGCTCGCTGGCAGTGAAGCAATGTCTGAGACATCTGTAAGGTTGTTATACATGAATCTCACTCTACTCTAGTAACTAATTTTTCCAAAACCGGATCTGCATCCCAAGTTCAAGAACGGCTACCCAATTAAAAACATGTAATTTATTTCGTTTGGTGCAAGCCAATAGCCACAAGATCTATTGGATTCCCTAACCACAAGATCTATTGGATTCCCTAAGGCTGTTTTGATTATCTTAATGCAGACCTAAATTCAGTAACAAGAAAGAGAAAGTCATGAAAGGGGCTACAGCTAAGTTTGAAGAGTATCTAAGTTTTGAAAAGCTTTTCACAAGTAAAAGACAAAATATCTTTTTCCCTCTGTATCCTTTTCCTAGGAACAATTTTGCTGGAATAAATCCATTGACTCCATTTACCCAATATAGGCACATGGTCTACTATTCTTCCCATCTTGCAGGAAGACGGGATCCCTAGTTGGAGCCTATGTTCGAGCCGCCTTTTTCAACTGGTTTAAATGTATTTTTTTAAGTCAAATGTTGGTCTTCAAGTTCTCTTTTTCTTCATGACATTTACCAACTAAAAATCTCAGTAGTCCCGACATGCGAAATAGAGAAGGATGTTATGTTTCATAAGTCACCACCTTTTACCGTTAAACGAGAATTTTTACTTTTTGTACCTTGGGATATCGCACTTCGGGAGTTACAAGTCACAAGATTTACAAGCCCCGATGTGCGAAGTCGCGAAATTTTTTAAAAAAAAGCTCACCTCATGTTAAAGCTAAGAGTAAAATTCCTTACACCCCAGTTAAGTGTTGTCGGGATTTTGCGTCTCAACATTCACTTTTTCCAAAAACCTTATCGTCATAACTCCGATAAGCGAATCCATGAGAATTTTACATAAGTAACCCGGGTTAGTTTCAGGGGTGATTAGTTTTTTGAACATGGTTAAAATCTGTCGGGATTTCGTGACTCGGCATATGCACCTCCCAAAATCTATACCTTCGAAACCCTGAGTGGCGAAGTCGTGATATTGCTTAAATATTAATTAATTAAAACACTTAATCCGGTTTACCTTCTAATTTAAATAGATCACATCATCGCGATCTTAGGATTTTGCGACTCAGCATATGCTCCTCCCGGAAACTATACCTTCGAAGCCCCGAGTTGTGAAGTCGCGATATTAATAAAAACATGGTTAATTAAATGCTTAATCTGGTTTACATTATGGCTTAAATAGATCTAATCATCGTGATCTCGGGTTTTAGGGGCTCGAAAGATTAGAGTGAAAACTCCTGATACGGCGAACGCCAAAAGGTTGATTAAAGTTTAAGAAAGCCAAATTAAATAAGCTAAGGCATCTTAATCAGTGTTTAATGCAAATAATAATATGCACAGTCTATGAGGTAAATTTAAATTTTCCTTGCGCCAACCTGTGTCACGAACCGTTGAAATTTATGGCATTAATTGGAAATGAGGCAAAGCGACAAGTAAGGATATGGTTTTTATTAATAATTATGTTTCTAAAAATGATTTGACCATTATATTCATAAGGACGTTGAGGTTTTAAATGGTCGAAGATATAAATCTTTTTCTTTAGTGTCACAAAGCTCATTTCTATTTTATCCAGAGAAGCTTTCCTCAGCAAACTGATTTCTGTATGTATACATATTTTTACTGCAGGAAAGCTAAATTTGAATCCCCCATCATGGCCCCATGAAAAGCGTCCAAGGCAAGTGTTGAGAGTTCAGGGCAAGGCTCAGATAATGTTTCTAATACTTCACCTCGAAGCGTTGATTCTATCAGAACCTGGTCATACATCTCCGAGGTTATGCAATCCGAGTTGGTGAACTATTCAGATGACTCCAGTGATAATGAGAAGGATGACTTGGCCACCAAATACAAGATTGTCATCCAAGAAGAAATGCATAAAGTAGCAACTAGGCCACGTCTTCTTCCTTACTATGACATGATCTGATGGGAGCTAGACCATGTAGATATCCCGACCAGAACCATCATCAATGAGTAGAAGGTCACTATTGGGACCTTTAGACCAGAACACTTACAAGAGATGTACAAATTGTCATCCATGCCAAACTTCACATAAAATGTCGAGTTTCTGAAGGATTTTAAATAGAAGGAATGTGAGCAATACGGAAAAAGCTTATCTGATTTGATCAAGGATTGGGTCTCACACCCTGCGAAGTTCAGGGTGGAAAATAACGGTGTCTATTCAATCTCTTCTTTGGAACCACAATTCAAATGCATAGTGATGATGACCTGTAGATTATATGGGAGGGAGGACACCACACATTTCTTTCTCCAGCGGGTGCCTCTGATGCATACAGTCGCCGAAAGTTGTTCTTTTGACTGGGCCAAGCTGTTGTCAGATAGTATGACCAGCTGGATTACAGAATATCGGACGTAGAGAGCAAATGGGAAGGCCACTTCATTTTTTATGTCTGCATACATCATGGACGTCGTGTGTTTCATGATGCCTTTCCCCTTAATGAGTTCGAGCTGGGCTCCATTGGATGTTGAACCTATCCATGTCTACCATTCAAAGCTTTGGGAGGATAAGGCCTCAGATTTCATATACAAAATTTTCAATTGGGTAATGGTACTGATGCATGTCACTATCTTCGGTAATCCACCACCCAGGATCTTAGATAGCATCGTGGCCAATTTGAGTGGTGCGGTCGACTGGTACGTGGAGGAATAATTTTCATACATCAGGGTTTTCGGTGCTTCTATCGCTCTGCATGCTCTACCATTATTTATACCCGATAGGCTGGATTGTCGCGACATCACTAGGAAAACTGTGATTGGTGGCATAAGCAAAGAAATTAAAGGATTTTCAAAGAAGGTATGGCCACCTTTCCCCATTCATTTAAATACCTATTCTTTATTAGATTTTAGGCATGCAAAGGCCAAGGCAGTAGCCTTGGAAGATATTAAATTGGTCCACATTGAATTCAAGAAACACAACCCACACAGGGTCGTGAGTAATCACTTGGCTAGTTGTGGCCTTAAAAGATTTGAGCATGAGAATTCACCTCATGATGACATTTTCCAAGGCGCGAGATATTATGCCAAGGTTTTGGCTTGGATACAAGCCCTGTCACCTGAAGAGAGGGCCGATGTTTTCAAATTCCAAGAACATCGGTGGAGCTGCCTTCCCCCAGTATTACGAGGTGAGAATCCAATGATTGTAGAGGTGCAACAAATAGAAGCCGAAGGCTCCAAAGATTCAGCACCTGACCAAGAAGAACACTAGGATAAGAAAGATCAAACTGGGAGCCGGAAACAGAAATTCGAGACTTCCAACTCTCCAAGTGAGCCAAACTCAGTTGTTACTCCAGGGAAATCATCTAAGCAGGTCGGTAATCCCATCATTTCTATTACCCCCCTATAGTCCACGAAGGGGGTCCCAGATGCAGGTTGGGTTTTTGGCGAAGAATTAATGCCCATAACAATGGAAGAGCTACCTCTGAATGAATTCTTCTTTGATAAGAAGAGAAAGGCTATTGTAAAATAAGAACTTTACCAAGATGCGGGTACAGTATCAAAGAAATTTAAAATTTTGACTGATGGGAGAGCTATGAAAAAGGAGGAATTTGCAACTCAAATAGCAGGAACATTGGGGGATTTCACTATAGCCAACCAATATTCAGTCAGGACCTTAAAGGATCAGCTAAAGAGAAAAAATCGTTTGATCAAAACATTAGAGGCTAAACTAGCTACAGCAGAGGCCACTGCCAAAGATCAGGCGAATACAGGTTTAGAACAGGCTAGAGTAGCTGATGAAAAGGAAATCGAGCGGCTCAAAGATGATCTCAAATAGACACAGTTGATGGTTCAGACAAATCATATACAGATAGGCCAACAAGGAGAATTGATAGAGCAGCTACAAGCTAAGTTAGACTTCGCCGAAAGCTAGGTAATTGATATCGGGATATTTCAATCCCAAGATATAGAAATCAGAAAAAGAGTGTCGACAGCTCAACAAGGTCTACTTGCTAAGGTGGAAACAATTCAAAACAACTGCCAACTCCTTGATCGAGTATTGGAAAACCTCACTCTCAAAGAAAAAGACGTTGGGGCGGCTCAAGCTGCTTTCCAGGAGGCTATTATAGTCACAATGAGAAGGGAAATAGGCAGTAGTTCCAGGTTTTCTATCTCAAAGCAGACTTGAGGTAACATATTGTTGAAAGAATGGGAGCGTAACATATCCGAAGGCAGACAACAAGCTAAATAGGTAAGAAAATCTTGTGAAGAAACCTTTGGTTTTCTAGATGGGAGTTGGTTGGGTTTCGATGATGAAAGCAACACTAAAATATTGGGCCAGATCAATACAGCCAAGCATCTACTCAAGATCAAGGAAAATGAAGAAAGAGAATTGGCTGAAATATCACAAATAACCCAGGCAGACATAGTCCAAATAGATAAATGGCTAATTAAACCAAGTGTACAATTATGTTCTATAAGCGCCAAAAACCAAAAGGTGGAAGGAAAGTTGCCACAATTGGCGAAGGATTGTTACACTTTCGAGGCCAATAATCAAGCAGAACCTTCTAAGTTGATATCCCAGCTGGTGGAGAAGTGCGCCATTTTCACAAAGCATGCGAAGAGGCAGGTTTCTGGTACCAAATAAGGACAGAAACAAAGAATTGAAACGTTTAATCTCCTTTGTTGTAACCGAAAACCTCTGGAATGATTGAGATTCCAGACTATAGAAATTTGTATAAATATACATTTTGAAGAAAGAACAAGAGGCTGGACCTATTTTGGTTGATTGTAATAGAGACTCTCTCCTTTTGAATATTAATACAAGCAATATGAAGACTCTGTATTCCGTCAAGACTGTGTTATGAGTTTGTTTCCTCTCTGATTTCATGTTCTATTTCATTTCGCACATATATGTTTGATGAATGTTTCACTGCAATTTAGTAACACCTCTACTGTGGTGATTAATTTTAATTGTCTATATGGTTTACAACTTTTCCTCCATATCGGCTATTAGCAGGTACAAGACCTGTGGACTCTTTAGATTTTCATATTTTATACATTCATCAGATTTCTTCTCACCTTTTTCTTTTTCTATTTATAGGGAAAGATTCTCCCTTGATAGGAGCCTCGTATTATAAAGAGCTTTATGTTTTTCTCACATTTTCACACACACCAATTATTTAATAGATAACACAGTTACGGAAAAAGGCCTTTGGTTTGTAATTTATCTTTAACAATAAATCAGATAGTTCTCTTTTATACAATCGAATTGAGACAGCATTTAAAAATTTGAAACTTTCTTTAATTTTATTATTCCTCTATGATTGTCCCTGTTGTAAGACAACCTAACATTGAACCCAATTTTTCGGACCAAACACATATCGCTTTGAACCTTTTCGATACTATTCTTAAAATAGCCACTACCCGAGTAGAACTTGAGTGTTCGTGGGCTGCGATTGAAAGGGATATAAACATCCATGAACAGTTGGAGGCTAGACAACAACAACCTGGAAATCAGCCTTAGCTTCCTTTCCCGAAAGTTGATTCTTTCCCCCTTCTTTATCCTTTACTCACTTTCAGATGCCTAGACATTGTACTTTCTAAGCCTTAAGTACAGACTATGAAACAACACTGAGAAACTATTTTGTCTACATCAAAATGTCCTGCTATAAGAGAAGTATGTGCCTCCCTGATCACATGGATCCTTTCACTTTCTGGAATACATAATTTTCCCAAATGATATAAAAAAATTTCTTTAATATGATAATTCATTTCTTCTTCTCTTTTACCATGACTTAAAGTTGCATAGACTTCCTTAAAATATTTGTCCTCGGCATATTGTTCAATGTAACTTTCATGAGTAATTAAATTGTGATTAAGGATTGTAGCAATTATACTAGGAGGTCTTGATTACATATCAACAACTTTATTATGAATTCCCTTTTTATATCTGATGACCAAATGAAATTTCTGCAAAAACCCCATCCATCTAAAATGCCTTGATTGTTGTAGCTTAGTTTGTGATTGTAGATATTGTAATGGTTGATTATCGATATGTATTATTGTTTCTTTTCTCATTAAGTAATGTTTCCACTTTTTAACACTTTGTACTAAAGATTACAATTCTTTATCATAGGTTGGATAGTTAATTACTGATGTAGTGAAGGTCTCAAAATTATAGTATATGGGCTTTCGGTGCTACATCAACACTACCTCGAAGTCATAGTCACTTGCATCGGTTTCAATTTCAAAAGACTGTTGGAGATCTGGCAATGCTAGAACAGGACCTGTACTAATCTTTACTTTCAAAGTATCGAAAGCCTTTTGTTGGCTTCCTCCCCACTAGAATCCCCTTTTCACACTTGTCAATGCATGTAAAGGTGTTTCAATTAGAGAGAAGTTTTCAATAAAATTCCTCCAATAATTTGTTGCCCTCATGAAGCTTCTTACTTCAGTTACATTTGTAGGCTTTGGCCAATTTACAATGACCTCAACTTTATAGGGATCAATCTTAATCTCTCCACGCCCTACAATGTAACCCGAATATATAAGAGATGTTTTTCCAAATTCACATTTTGATAACTTTACAAAAATTTTCTCTCTCTGCAACACTGAAAGTATATTCCTAACATGCTAGACATGCTCTTCCCTAGTCCTACTGAAAATAAGAATATCATCTAAGTAGAATATTACAAACTCATCAATGAATGGTCTAAAAATATCGTTCTTTACCCGCATAAAAGTAGCAGGTGCATTAGTAAGCCCAAATGGCATCACTAACCTTTCAAATAATCCATTTTTTGTTTTAAACATGGTTTTCCATATATCCTGTTCAACAACTATGATTTGATGGTACCCACTTCTTAAGGCTAACTTAGTAAAATAAACCACATGTTTCAATTGACCTAATAAATCATCAATGTGAGGCAAAGGGTAACGATTGTTTACCATGATCTTGTTCAAGGATCGAAAGTCCATGCACATGTGCCATGTGCCATATTTCCTTGGCACCAGGATGATAGGTGACCCACATGGAGAATCACTTGGTCTGATGACCCCTTGTTCAACCAAATCTTGTACCTGTTTATTTATCTCTGCATTTTCCAAAACTGATAACCTGTACATTTCAATGTTAGGAAGAGGAACATCCTGTTGCAACTGTATCTCATGTCCAACTTGTATCTTTGGAGGTAATCCTTTCAGGAATTGAAATATCTCATCATAGTCAGAAACAATTCTAACTAAGTCATCTTTCAACTTTGTATCACAATCTTTGAAAGTATTAATTCTGACAGTGTCTTTATCTCTTAAAACCATTAGTAAATATCTCTTACTAACATTTACAATTATCTTCATTTTCCCTGACTTGATTAATGATAGATTCAATTTCTTCTGATGAGCCCTTACAACATATTAATTTCCATATTTAGTTCATTGATACTATTGTCTTCACAATAGAATATTGCCTTCTGTCATACAGATATGGAATCCCAAGTACAATACCACATATATCTAGTGGAACCACATCCAACTCAACCTCATCTATAAACTGTGAATTGATAGCAAACTTTATAACACATTGTCTATTCACTTGCAACTAATTATCATTATGAATCCATCCTAAAGGATATAGTTTCTTATGAGGTTTAGTGACTAACCCCAACTTTTTAACAATTGTCTCTGATATCAAATTTACTTGTGAGCCATTGTCAAATAGAGTATCAATTTTTGTATGTTTGGAAACTAATCTTATGTGAAAAATTTATGTTTGTTTGACCTCATCAACTTCATTATCAAATTTTAAATACTGAACCAAAGAACTTGTACTAGCTTCAAAAATTTTACCTTTGATTCCCGTGACTGTGACCTTGTTCTCATCTCTTGAATTGGACCCCAAATCTCTTTGATTTGTTGTAGTTGTCTTTGGCTTCCCTTTATTTATGAACTTTGTTGGTTTCAATTCTAGGTGAAGGATCTAACAACGATCCTCACTATGGCCTTCTTTCATACAATGAGTGCATGTAGGTTTTTCCTTCTTCACTATATTATTTTTCTTCCCTTTGAACTTCTCTTTACCCTTTCCTTTGAATTTTCCTTCAGTAGATTTAAATGGTTTTACAAAATCAACATTTACATTCTTTCCTGTAGATTCAAGATGAGTCGCTTGCAGACACACCTCATCTAAACTAGTTGGATTAAACATAAGAATGGTATGTCATAAATAACTATGCAAACCACCTATGTGTTAAATTTGGAAGCATCGACAGTCATTCTCTAATCAGAGGCAATATGGGCCACCCTGAGGCTAGCCAAGGAGATTTGGAGAATCAACCAGTCTTGTGAGGTATTGACAAAAGCTAGGGGGAACATACAACCTCTATGAGTCAAACCAAAAGTGAGGACGAACGAGATGCTATGTGAGTCTAATGAAAAAGTCAGGGGGAATGTACAACCTCTGTGAGCATAGACAGTCTATTGAAAAAGTCAGGGGGAATGTACAACCTCTGTGAGCATAGAAAGACTAGTGCAAAATTCAGGGGGAACGTACAACCTCTATGACCCTAGTCAAACCTTGTGATCCATGAGCAAAAGTGAAGGCATCTAGAAAAAGTTAGGTTGAATATAAAATTCCTATGAGATAGTAACAAACGATATTCCTAATATTTCAATTGATATAAATGTATTGATCTAGTGCGTTGGCACGTGTAACATTATCCACCATGAAAAGAATTTTGAATTGCCTTGTCAAGAGTTGAGTTGTGACTGAAGTCTCAAGTCTAGTTATATTTTTGAACTAAAGTGTAATGTTGAGTTGTAACTGAAGTCTCAAGTCTAGTTCTATTTTCGAACTAAAGTGTAATGTTGATTTGTAACTAAAGTCTCAAATCTAGTTCTATTTTTGAACTAAAGTGTAATGATGAGTTGTAACTGAAGTCTCAAGTCTGGTTCTATTTTTGAACTAAAGTGTAATGTTGAGTTTTAACTAAAGTCTCAAGTATAGTTCTATTTTTGAGATTAAATCATTATGATTAAATCATGCAAACAAGTTACTATTTCAAGCCTCTCCTCTTCTCCTCTTCAACCTTTATAAGTATAGGTCGACCCATCTCTTCAACGAAGTTTGATATGCAGGTTAAGGGTGAAGCAATAGAGGCACATATTAGTGATAAATATGCAGCATACCAAAGAAGCATATAAGTGTTGTATATCAACAATAGAGGATGCATATCAGAGGCATATATCAGAAGCATATTAGTGTTGTATATCAACAAAAGAAGCATCATATCAGAGGTGTATTTCAGCAAGGTCTCTTAGGTATTTGTTAGGTCAGAGTCATCTTGGCAAGATCTTTAAAAACAAAACATTCATGGTAGATATTTGTAAGTGATCTTGCATTATTAATGCAATAAAGGAATGTCCTTTGCTAGGGTTTTTCTCCCTGTACAGGGTTTCCCTAGGGTATATGTGTTGTTGATGTGCATGCTTACTTATCTACATATTTATTGCTATTCAGTTATGATTTGGTATTGTTGAAGTGTATTAGAATAGAATCAAAGTGTTGAAGAAAATAAAAGAATTAATCTGCATAAGAAATCAAGCTCATAATTTAACACTATATACTTAAGCAATGTCTCTTGAGTATCTAATGGTATTCTCAACAATAAATCTATTTTTCAAAACTCTTGTGTATAACTTTGAACATTTTTTCCTTTTAACTGTCTAAAGCTCTGCCATGAGATTATAGTTTGTTGCATGTAAGCTAGAGGATAAAATTCCTTTCATAAAGCAAATGTAAAATCAAGCCATGAAGAGAGAGTTTTACCGAACTTTTTAAGATCTTGTTTTGTCCTTCTTTCCCACCACACAAGGGCAATTCCTCCCATCTTGAGACTAGCAAGTTGGATCATAGTCTCCTTATCTATGCTTTTTTGCATTCTACAATACACTTCAATTTGTCTTATCAAATTATCTAACTTTTCTACATTTAGTTCTCCATCATACAAAGGAAACTCAAACTTAACATCAAGCTTTAACAAAGGCATGTTACACTTATGCTTATGTGTTTGTTTTTGTATGGTATATGTTGTAGAATGAGAACTAGAATTTGAAGTAGAACTTGAAGAAGAAGGAGAAAATGTTGGTGAAGGTGGTGAAGAAGGAGGCTTGGAATATTCTCCTTTCCCTGCACTTTTCCCCTTCATGAAAAATTTTCCTAGAAGAGGTTTATTTCTCTCCAAGAAATCGTCATATAACACTTTGACCATTTCTGACATGGAGAAAAATGCTTCTTCAAACTTCTTGGTTCATGGAGAAGTTTCTCCTTCTGAAGCCATTCTTTTATTTTTCAAAACTTGTTCTATATCAGAAATGAATTCAGCCAATGGTCCTTCTCCTCTCTGAGATTTGGATCTTGTAAGCATCCAATCCTGCACTTGTTAAACCTTCCTAAACAACCAAAAGCTCTGATACCAAAATACTTGATCCAAAAATGGAAGGAATTAATAACAAATTGACATTAACAAGATGTTCATGAATGATTAAAGAGTTCAGCCATCATAGACCATGTTGTAAATACAAGAAGATAACAACAAAAATAAAGAGAAATAGATAACAAGAACTGGTTAACGAAGTTCACTAATGTGTGGCTACGTCTTTGGGCCCACTTCCAAGTGGAGGACCTCTTTATTGATCTTTAAATGCTCAAGTTATCTTTACAAAATTTCTTTTTGTTACAAACAAGATTATGATATGTTGTACAAGACCTCCTTGTGCATATGCACACATGCTTCCACAATATCCTCTCAAAACATGACTAAATACCCTTCAAAACATGAGAAATGGGCCATTAACTCAAACTCCCCTTTACATTCCCTGCATACAAAGTACCCTGTCAAGCTCAATAAGATTGGTTTATATATATTTTTAGGCTCATTTGGAGAAGCCCAACTTCCCACAGAGATCCGGCCTCTTTTTGGGATCAAATCCCCCTCCAAATGGCCAAGAAATCTCCAAAAATGCCCAATCTGGGATAAAACTATAGTAAAATAGGTACTTTGTTACAAAAAATTAAAATTAGCCCCTCTAGCATAGGCGCATGCACCTAATGCAGGGTCATATGGCTTAATATGGCCAAGCGCCAACTCCCTAGGGGCTACGCGATGGAACTTACCTCCACTAGCTTCGTTCGCATGTATATATGATAGGAACGAGGGTCTGATTGGCATGATCAACCACTGGTCACTGCCCTGAGTCATATGACATCAATTCCCGCCGGTGGTTAAGCCCTATCCCGTGGCCCCTGCACCCATATCTTATCCATGTAGTGGAGCGCCAAACCGTTGACATGTGGGTTGTATGGTAGCAATGTGATCACCGGCTAGGGCTACACCCCAGCCCCCTTCTGCCTCCACCCATACCATAATCACACTTTAAATATTTTAATGTGGCATTGGTATAACAAGTCACATGGTGGTTGGTTGGTAACCGGCCCGCCCAAAGCGCTCCCCTTGAAATAGGTCTCTAGGTCGACTCTACTAGAGTCCAACAATCCCTTTTACATCTGACAATGAATGATGGGGTGCCACATGGTAGCCCATGTCTGGGCCACGTGGCACCATTTAACTTGTCTGTCAATGGGACACTTTTCAAATGATGAATGGCACACGTATGCCACACCTTCCCAAGGAAGTGCATGAGTCATAGTTTGAGGCAGAGAGGTGGATGGGAGACATATATGAGAGGTCTGAAGGTATTGGAAAAGAACCCATGGACCCAGAAGCAACCTTCCTGGAAGTTATTAACAATTTAGTGATTAGTCAATAAACCATGAATCAGTCTTTGGCACAAATGACAGATAGATTGGCTATAGGGAACATTTCAAGAGAAAATGTCCTCCATGCAACATAAGGGAACTCAGGGGTAGGTAGTAGACCCCATTCACCTACTCACACCTACACATCATTGAGTAGGATTCTGAGGCCACTATTCCCTAGATTTCATAGGGCACTTCCAGCAGCAACACAACAAACCATAACACAAAGATTGACCACACAAGCATAGGATATTGCTGATTATAGGAGAGAGTATGCAGCCCTAGGGCCATAGTTCCATAATGACATGAATTTAGTAGAGTATTTCAGACTTAGACTCGAGAACCATCCTAGATATCCTCAAAGGGGAGGATAACAACAACAACACAGAAATAATATGGAGTTCATTTGGAAAGTAGGGAAACTCACTTTACCATATTTTGATGGATCATCTAGATGTACTTCCATATCTTGGGTACAAAAACTCAATGCGTACTACAAAATCAATCGTATGAAAAAAACTCAATCCATCAGTTTCACTATTTTTCATTTGGAGGGAGAGGCCCATGAGTGGTGGAAACTTGGACTGGTGACATTGGGTCACAGTCACATCACCTCATATAGGGAGTTCACAGAGAGACTTATGGATAGGTTTGATAGGAGGGATCCAAAGATCCACTTTAGGGACTTAGCCTAGTTGAGACAAACTAGTACACCTGATGCATTTATCACAGAGTTTTAGAGAATAGTTGTGATAATGAAAAACATTTCAGAGCCTAGATTGATCATACTTTTCACACAGGGTCTCACATAACCCTTGAGAGGATGGGTGAAGGCCTACATATATCGCACACTACATGAATCCATCCTACACACTTTAGATCTAGCAGACTTAGTGTCGAAAACCAGAACTTTTTCCAAACCCTTTGTGCCACAGAAGCACCAGGATAGGGAACCATTCCAAAAAGAGCATAAGGGTAAGGAGAAGTTGGATTATGATATGAGAGGTGTGAGATTATGACGAAGAATATATGCTTCAACTATAGATATCCATGGGTCCCCGACCACAAGTGCATGGGAAAGGGACAAATCCACTATATTGAGGTTGCAACAGACAATGATGAGGAGGAACAAGGTAGTCAGGCCCAGGATAGTGAGTCCAATAACTCATAGGAGGAGCCATTGCATGATGAGGATAATCCTCCAAGGATACCACCAACAATGGTAGGGGCATAGCCACCGATAGAGCCACAACCTAATGGGAAGGATAAGATATGAGTACCAGTGAAGGGAGGAGTCATAGTGACCCTTTCTGGAGTCCCTAGTTATGACACACTTAGGATCAGAGGGACTATTCAGGAACATCATGTCATTTCCTTGATAGGTGGTGGGGCAACCCAGAATTTCATTGATGTTGGATTGGTAGCTAGGAGAGCACTACAAACGAAGGATTTTAAGGGTTTTGATGCTGCATTAGATAATGGTCACACAATAGAGTGTTTGGATTGAGTTCCAAACTTAGAGGTACATCTAGGAAACTACACAATGAAGGATACATTCTATGTGGTTGACCTTTCTGACAAATATGCATTATTGGGAGTCCAATGGTTGATCACCTTGGGAAATATTTCTACCAATTACCAAACACTTGAGATGGGATTCAAAGACAGTGAGTGGAAGAAGATTGTATTGAGGGGTATGTTGACAGGGGAACCCAAGAAAATTTTAGCAAAGACGATGGAGAGGATCTTCAAACATGGGGGAGTATCATACACAATAGAGTGTGTGATCACTATGAGGAGGGATTCAGACAGTCGCCAATAGTATCAGGCATGGATCAAGGATTTCTTGAGTTAGCATTCAATTTTTTTGGTATAATTCCACCAGGGATACCCCCAGACAGAGGGTTTGAGAACACCATCGAGATGGATATCTCAATAGATTGGAAATTACAATTGTTAGTAAAGTATTCCAAGAATAAGTTTGCATGTGATTTTTTCAATGGACAGGTACAGGATGACACGTATAGATTCATAGATGAGTTCATATTCTATAAATACCAAGTCTACCTCATGCCCAATCTAGTCTCAAAAAGAAGATCTTGGCGGCAGTACACAACTCACCTTTAGCAGGCCATCAGGGATTCTTCAATACATACATGCATGTTATGGATAGATTCTCTTGGAAGGGTCTCAAGAAAGATGTGAAGATACATATCAACAAGCATGTGACTTCTCAGTAGAACAAGTCAAAGTAGACACTCCCAACAAGGTTTCTTCAGCTACTCCCTATTCCATAGAATAAAAGGGAAAGTATATCCATGGACTTCATTACAATCCTACCTAAGGCTTAGGGTAAGGACTGCATATTCATAGTGGTCGAAAAATTGACCAAATTTGTGCACTTTTTTCGCGATTCCGACAGACTACAACACAATGTAAGTGACAATTTGTTTCTTCAGAGAGATCTTCAAACTTCATGGTTTTCCACAAAGTATAGTTAGTGAGAGAGACATCCAGTTCATCAACACATTTTGGCAGGATTTATTTAGATTGGTTGGTACAGAGTTGACATCCAACACCAGTCTGCACCCCTAGACTAATGGGGAGAATAAGATAGTCAACAAGTGGATAGAGGGATACTTGAGTAACTATGCGAGTAGACATCAAAAAGTGTGGGTAAGGTGGTTACATATTGGACAGCATTGTTACAACACTACCTTCCACATGTCCATAGGTATGACCCCATTCAAAGCATTATATGGATAGTATGCTCCCACTTTGATTGATTTGGCTTTTGGAGACAACAAGGCTCCCAAGGAAAAAGACTAGATAGTAGAGAGTCGGGAGATTCTCAAGTTATTAAAGGATAATCTATAGGTGTCACAAAATCGATAGAAGGTGAATGCAAAAATACACAAGACAAAGTGTATCTTTAAGGTTGGGAATCTAGTATTCTTGAGGCTACAACCATATAGGAAGTCATCTTTGAAGAAGAATGGGTCGGAGAAGATTAAACACATATTCTATGGACCATACCTCATAACCCATTTGATATCAGGGAAAGGTGATTCCTTTGAGCCAAACAACACATTTTTCCAAGCCTTCTATCCATCATGGAGTCACATTTATTCAGTGGAGTTGCAACATGTTTGATAGATAACTGAAAGAGATCACAAATTCTCATATCTACTCATCAAGAGGGCCAACGAACTAGATTCCTTACAACCCATTGGAGAGGGTGGAAAAGCACTTGATTCAAGACAGGTTCCATCATATTTTGACAAAGGAATCTACTTTGGAGACTCTTTTAGTTTTAGCCATTGTGAGGGCATTCACAACATTTTGACATATTACTTCTAGCAGTGATAGAGAGATCCAAGAGCCTAGCAGTAACATAACCATCTAGGGTGAGCCTTCTAGGGAAGAAGGCGACTTCATTCGGTCTCCCTCTAATTTTATCCATGTCAATAGATGGAGACCCCTCCCGGTAAGATAAACGCTACTTTCATTTTATTCAAATATCATTTTCCATTTGAATTTCAAATCAATTAATTTATTAATGTGACCTAAATATATCTATATCTATATATATATATATATATATATATATATAGAGAGAGAGAGAGAGAGAGAGAGAGAGAGAGAGAGAGAGAGAGAGAGAGTTTAGACCATTTGGAAGATTAAAATAATTGTAATTTTTTTCTGAAAATATAATGTAGAGAGGAGGGAGTTGTATCTAACCGAAAATATTCAATTAAAAAATAGCGATGGAAGGGAGCAGAGAGATTAATTTTTCGAGTTAGGAGAAAAAAAATATGAAATCGGTATTATCATCTTAAAGTCAATTATTAATGGAGAGAATACGATATGTGTGCAGAGTGATGAAATCCTTTGATATTCTAGTGGAATTATCGATGGCGAAGATAACTTCTTCCCACAGACAAGCATATAATAGTCGTAGAGTCATGATTGGGTCGATGAAGCAGTAGGAAGGCGATCAAGAGATTATCATTGTTGTCTCAACATGTGGCGTGCTGAGCAACTTGAATAAAGGAGACATGCATAGTGAACTCATGGACTTGAAGATATTTCTTGCAATATTCGGATATCTCCCACGTCTAGACCAAGGTGACACGCCATCCACAACCCTGTTCGATGACTGCCTGGAGGCGAAAGTCCGTATGTACCAAAGCATCTTCAATATTTTTGTGATGGGTATTTTAGAAAGAGCCACCTTGGACACTCTGCGGGTCCCCATATGTGACACTTATGAAACTTGCGACAAAAGTGTGACACTTACAAAAATGATAATGTGACATTATCAAAGTGGATAATTTTGATGTGTAATTGATTTCCCCCCAAACTGTGAAGTCAGAAAATGAAAGTTGATGGTCAAAATACTTTGTATATTCTTTGAAGAAAGGGTATGGAGTTGAGTAACATGGTAGAAGATGAAGACAACCATCAAACAATGTTAATACGTGTTGAATTCCCAAGGTAGGCATACCTATGCTCGGGCTATAAATGACTCAAAGTATGGCCTCCAATAAATACACTATGAATCCATGTTGATATTGACTAAGGGTATGGTCACCAGATATACAATGTGGATCCATACTTCTATGACATGAACTGATCATAGCCACACAAAATACACAATGGATCTATGAGATTATAAAACATAGCCACATACCAATACAACATGGATCTATGTGACAGCATAAGTATCAACATGCTCAAATGAATGCTCAACCTAGGGTCTTTGTCCCAATCCCAATGTGGTATGAATCTAACCATGTGAATAAATTTTTTGATGTTGAACATGGTAGAAACCACTTGATTACCGATCATTGAGGTAAATCGTTAACAATTGCAAGAGAAATCACCAATGATGTCAATGACTCCCAAGTTACCCTAGCACATTTCAACAAATGTGAATATATGAGTTGAGGTCGAACATTTGTGGAATCATATGAACATAGGTCAATGATGTAAGCCTATTGTTGGAAGCAAGGAGGACCACCATTGAGGCATGCAGGTCCCAAGGTACTAACTAACTAGTTTCTAAGTCTAATTCTCAGATGATATGTTGAATTTGGTAGGAAAATACTCGTTGAAGGAGGGCCTTGATGTATCCCCCATCATCGACACGAAACTGATACAGGAAAGTGATAAAATATAGCATATGAACATAGACTGACATGGGTATGGAAACTGATAATTTTGTAGATGGTTGACTCTCGATGCGGATAATTCCCTTGAACATAGAGGCATGACATGAGACTTGGCAACATAAATGCAGAGTGGACCAAAACATAATGCAGTGAGTGCTAAGGCATTCTTTGGATGGTTCAAAGGAGTGGAAAGACTCATAGGATTGGTTCGGTGCAAAGGTTTAGCGAATTATCCAAGTTTTCAATGTGAAGGTTAAAACAAGTTTCGTGTTCAAGGGAGACTACAAGAGTTGTTTACAAAAGTTTTCAAGAAACTTGGCCCACTTCCTTCAATTTTTTCCCCCATCCAAATAGATGAGTACCTCTTTTTAATTTAATGAGCTCAAGGAGAATAACACATGCTCGATATAACTCACCTTCGGTAAGTTCCCCTTCCTTTATTTAACGAACCAGAAGAAGTTTGTCTCCATATGGGCCTTTCAATGTGTAGTTTAACGAGTCCAAAGAAATAAAACTCAATGGTTTTTCATATTTAGAAAGTCTGAAAAGAACTTAAAGGTGACTCTAGGGTTATCCTTTTTCATAATTTTAGTCTTTTAGGTCCGAAAAAGAGATAAAGTATTACTCGGAAGACACCCTTTTGAACCTTTTAATGAGTATGAAAGGAATCAAGGTCACTCGACAATCTTTTCATGTTTATAGAATCTAAAAATATCTTAAAGGAGACTCGAGGGGGTTCCTTTTTCGTATAACCTTTACGAGTCCGAAAAAGAGATAAAAGTATACTCAATTAAATTCTCATGTATTTGTGAGCACAAGAAAGAACAAAGACTAAGCTCATTGGTGTTGCAAGGTTATTAGAAAAACTATTCTCAAAGTCCTATAAAATCAAGTTGTTCCGAGCACAAGACATTAGTAATTTCTCGAAAAATGATAGGAAACCCAAAAATAGACTTTATAATAAGGAGAAATGACCAAATTGAAAATATTAGATATCAAACTAGGTCAAAACTTCTTTTTTACCTTTGTTTTTACTATTATCCTCTGGTCTTTGGATTTTTACCTCTTTTGGATCATTTTTCGAGTGTTGATTGTGGGGGTTGTGGGAGACCATTTTCAGAACCGTCCATACCAGGTTGGTTGTTTCCTTCTCCTCATCCCTTTTCATGCCTTTTATTGCATTTCATCCTTTATTTTAGGTGTTCTAGGCTCCTTGGGAATCCCTAGAGCACCAAATTAGATTGACACTCCCCTCAAGGCATCGAGGGAAGAATCGATCATGATTTCAATGCCCTGTTGTGAGCGTTTAGGGCCCTATCGCTCTGTTAGCTTCTTTGAGGGAGCATTAGTCACATAACTCAATTTTTTTTTTTTTAGGCTAAGAAGAGGCAATTTCTTTCCATGAGGATTTAGCTAATGATGATTGATTGGTGTATTTGTCGGTTTCATCCATAGCTAGACATGATTGAGTGGAAATAATGTGAGAATGAGTTCGATGATATCGTCGCTCTTCAAGACCCTCAAGTGAGCATGGATTTACGTAATTGTGTCTTTCTCAAGTATTTAAAAATTCAGAACATGAGAAAACAAGTGTTCTTGCTTGAATACTTGATTGGTCTATGGGATGACATTGAGAAAGCATTTCGAATAGGGCCGCATATGCTTGAGATTGAGATAAAAGATGTATACTTTTTTATGGATCTGTCAAGGAGAGGGACACCCATACTCTTTTTTGGACACCGAGCTAATCTACGACCGACCGAGGCATATGTTGTCGAATACGGCATACCAGGGTCATGGTTGGTGGGAGGAAGGATCATGATAAAATATGTGAGGGATATATCTCTTCGATTCATCCTATTTTCCATCACCAAGTTGGCGGGGAGAAATAGTGCTCATTTTTTTTCAAGGTCTCAAACTTATTACACCATTCATTGTTTGGAACCAAGATTGTTCATCTAGTGTGTAGGGTTCCCGAGGAATGTTAAAGAGAAGAAATCCAAATGCAGAACTGGTAGGAAAAAATAGTTTGGATATGGTTATTTCTTAGTTTTATTTTTCCTAGAGAGGAATCCCCATATGCAACCACAAGTTGCAATGATAGCACGCCCTGTGACCAAGCCTTGCATAGATATTTGGACCAGTATTTCCCCCAGGTTGGGGAATGAGCCCTCGAATTTCAGATTCACTACTAACTTCTTCGCATGGTGGAGGAGGCAATTAGTGGTGATTGAGGACTTCCCCTATGTTGGGGTATATTCCAAAGGTAGTGATGAATTAGTACTTCTTGAGGGCATACAGTGGGACACATCAGGTACGAAAAAAATCATAACCTTGCAACACATATTTTTGTTTTGTCTTTTATATGGTTTTGGTTGTGAAACGAGGGATATAAACCATTTTTTTTTCATCATGCAGACAGAGGTGCGACAGGTCCAATGGAGATGCCAGCATTGGAGTGTCATGGGGATGCACAGGCGAAAAATGAGCATGAATTCATAGTGGGAGGAATCTGGGAGGTGGAGAGAAACCTCTAGGGCTTGACGATGGTTGTTCCCCCCTTGAGGAGGTGAGATGTGCCTTTACATCTTCAACAACATATAGTCGAGGTCTTTTAAGGCCTCAATAATTTGTTACGATGGGTGGCATGAGCAGTAGTATGCTATGAAGAGAACAATGTGATACATGAGGATGATTAGAGTCCTTAATCATTTTGTAGTCTTTATGATGATATTATGCATATGAAGGCCCACATTTTGCCTCGTCATGTACTTTGGTATGATGTATTTCAAAAAATGTTTGTTATCGCGCATATATATATATATATATATATATATACGAGTTTTGAAGTGGCTACCTATGTTGCATTTTTTTGTTTTATGTGATGTTTGTGTACATGTGATTTATATTTCAAATGTTTATTTATGCATAATATACCAATACAACATGTAATTCGATAACAAATTTGCAATTGTGTTGAGTTCTCTCGATATGTATCTGTACTTAAGAAATTCAAAATCTCTCTCGAGACGACGAACCCTTAGATGGAGACGTAGTATATTCGAGTTGTGAACGACGTAATCATGATTTAGTTCATGGACCACAAGTTGGGAGTCGAGGTTGATAATCAATTGAGATATACCTAGAGAGGAGGCTTTGGTTACGAGTTTGATGATGACATGATACTATGGAACATTATTGGTTGCAGATCTGAGGCAAATTCCTCCCAAACTAACTAACTCTCCAAAGTCGTAGATGACCCAATCTGCAGAAGCAATGTTATGGGTATATTGAATAGAGCCATCTGCAAACCCAAAATAGAACCTCAACACATACTACAAGATCAACCATATGATAGAAACTGAATCCATCAGTTTTGATACTTTTCTTTTAGAGGGACAGGCCCACGAGTGGTGGCACCATGGGCTATTGAAGTTAGGTCACATTCACATCACCTCATACAGGGAGTTCACAGAGAGACTTATGGACAGGTTTGATAGGAGGGATCCAAATATACACTTCAGGGACTTAACCGAGTTGAGACAAACTAGTACACTTGATGCATTTATCACATATTTTTAGAGAATAGCTGTGACAATGACAGACATTTTAGAGCCTATACTGATCATACTTTTCAAAAAGGGTCTCACGGAACCCTTGAGAGGATGGGTGAAGGCCTATATACCTCACACACCACAGGATGTCATCCTATGCACTAGAGATCTAGCAGACTTAGTGTCAAAAACCAAAACTTTTTCCAAACCCTTTGTGCCACAGAAGGACCAGGATAAGAAACCATTCCAGAGAGAGGGGAAGGGTATGGAGAAGTTGGATGATGATACGAGGCATGAGATCACGAGGAAGAAGTTATGATTCAACTGTAGATATCCATGGGTCCCCAACCTTAGGTGCATGGGAAAGGGACAAATCCACTACATTGAAGTTGCAACATACATTGATGAGGAGGAATAGGGAATTCATGCCCAAGATAGTGAGTCCATTAACTCAGAGGAGGATCCATTTCATGAGGAGAGCAGCTTCCAAGGATACCACCTATTAGAACTAGAAGTCACCTCCAGATTTCATTGAAGGTAAACTACCCATGAGAGTTTTATGTCACGAGTTGGTTTTTAAAGAGGTCAAATGGGCGCAGACTCGAAATGATATCGTTTTAACTCATAAAACTAGGCTAGCATGCATAAAAAATTGAGGTCTAGAATCAAATTCAGATAGTAATTTGGAGTAAGGGTGAGTAGAGGGAAGACTTTGGTGAGGAGAGTGTAGAGGTCTATTGTGGACATCAGGTCTTCCAACAACCAAAAGAGGGAAAAATTAAACAAAATATCTTCTTGAATTCAAATTTGAAAGAAACTGAAAGGAATTATAACAACACTATAATCAAACATTCATCATAATACAGTCACAATAATTCATGTGAATCGGTCAATCATGAACTCTTTCAGTGTCAGAGGGAAACAAGAGGGAGAAAGAAAGTTGACTGTCATTAAACAAGAAATCTAAGATTATAACGCATAACCGGAGAACCAGAAGCTTCATTAAAACTTTACTATATGAGAGATTTTCTCTACCATCAACCATAACAAAATATCAAAACTGAGTATTTATAGTCATAACAGCCTACCAACACTAAGAGTGTGACCTAGTTACAACATTCAAATCTTTGTGTATGCAACGTATTCTGTCAGTATGCACTTGCATTCTTTTGTCAGACACGATCTCATATCAGTATGGGCTTTGCTGGAGAATCTAGTGACAGAGGAACTTTTGGTTGAAAGCCTACCTAAATGGCCATCTTTCCATGATTTCCATTTATGGGGTGAGACGAGGTTTTAAAAACCTCCCCCATTTCCATTACCTACCTGCATCAGGATCAGGATGGAGCCTGACACCTATGAATGCTCGAGGATATGTTCACGACTCCTCCAAGTTAATCCCAGTTCTTCAAAACCATGCAGATCTTCTGATGAGACTAGGACAAGCTCTTTTGTCCCTTGGCATATCTCCTCTCCATCACTCCACGCGACCTCGGGCCATGACCTTACACATATCCCATATGAAATTTTAGGATCTCTCATTTTGGGAGTCTTCACTCCCCTTGATTTCAAATTTTTCGATGCTCGATCCTGCGAAATGACCCATCTAGATCAACGGTCGGATTTTCTTTGGATTTGAGGGCCACGATAATTTCCTTGAAAAATATCAGCCACCCATTGCTCGATAGATGCTTTCCCTTTCTTTATGGACCTGCTTTCATATGACCACAGGTTGTGATCATGGGCCCAAATTCCAAGCACGTTGCAGTTTCATGTTTCACGAACTCATGTTGTGCTCCATGCTCAAACCTCCAAGCCATGAAATCGCAATCCCTTAGATCGAGTGACACGCGTCCCGTTTGATCATATGGCCCAGATGAATATCAACATTTAGGGACCTCGGATATCGGCATTTTAGGAGCTCAGCTATTGGCATTTCTCAATTCAGATTTCCTAAATGACTTCCTCCACGGTTTGAATTTGGTGCCACGCATCCTGCTGGATCGGACGACTCTTGTTGATTTCAGATCTCAGGGGTTTGGATGTTTCACAAATACTTCAACAATTTTTTGAACTCTCGATTCCTGCAATTATTATTTGTCGTTAACCTCTTAACTTTGAATTTCCTCAACAAACTGAACTTGCTCGTTCGCTTGATTCAAGTCGATAACAAACCATTCTAAGTGTTTCGCTTGTGCTTATGGCTATAGTCTCTATAAATGAATACTTGGATGACTGACTGAGGGATCATGAAGGAAAAAGGATCAATGACAGAGGTAAAGAGAGATAATTGATCAACCATAGAGAAAATAGAAAGGCTAAGGGCCGAAACCTCTCAGATAGGAAAAAAGAAGAAAAACTATAAGACGAAAGGAAAAAAAACCTTATGATTGGGTCTTTAAAAGGAACCAAAACTGGTAGGGGCATGACCAACGATAGAGCCACAACCTCACAAGAAGGATAAGAGATGAGCACAAGTGAAGGGAGGAGTCATAGAGACCCTTTCTGGAGTCCCTAGGTATGACACACTCAGGATCATAGGGACTATTCAAGGACATCATGACATTGCCTTGATAGATGGTGGGGAAACCCGCAATTTCATTGGCAATGCACTAGTAGATAGGAGAGAACTACAAACAAGGGAGTTTGAGGGTTTTGATGTTGCAGTAGCTAATGGTAACACGGTATCGTGTTTGGATCAAGTTACAGACTTAGAAGTACACCTAGGAAAATACACAGTGAAGGACACATTCTATGTGGTTGACCTTTCTGACACAGATGTGGTATTGGGATTCCAATGGTTGATCACCTTGGGAAACATTTCTATCAGTTACCAAACACTTGAGATGGGATTCAAAGACATTGAGGGAAAGAATATTTCACTGAGGGGTATGTAGATAGGGGAACCCAGGACAGTTTCAGCAAAGAGGATGGAGAGGATCTTCAGACATGGGAGAGTAGCATATGCAAAAGAGTGTGTGATCACCAATTGGAGGCATTCAAATAGTCACCAACAATATCAGGCAGAGATTAGGGAATTCTTGAGTTAGCGTGAACAATGTTTTGGTTTGATGCCACCAGGGAGACCCCCAAATAGAGGTTTTGAGCACACCTTCGAGATGGAGATCTTAGTAGATTGGAAATTACAATTGTTAGTAAAGTATTCCAAGAGTAATTTTGCATTTGAGTTATTGGATGGACATGTATACGATGAAAGGTACAGATTCATAGATGTGGCCATATTCTATAAATATCGAGTCTACCTTGTGCCCAGATCTAGTCTCAAAAAAAAAATATCAGCAGTAGTACACGACTCACCTTTAGCATACCATCAGGGATTCTTCAATACATACATGCAGGTTATGGAGAGATTTGCTTGGAAGGGTTTCAAGAAGGACGTGATGAGACATATCAACAAGTGTGTGACTTGTTAGTAGAACCAGTCAGAGTAGAAACTCCCAACAGGGTTTCTTCAACCACTCCCTATTCTAGAGAAGAAATGAAAAATTGTATCCATGGACTTCATTGCAAGCCTACCTATGGCTCAGGGTAAGGACTGCATATTCATAATGGTCAACAGATTGACCAAATTTGTGCACTTTTCGTGATTCTTATAGACTACAACATAGTGCAAGCGGAAAAGTTGTTCTTTAGAGAGATCTTCAGAATCCATGGGTTGTCACAAAGTATATTCAGTGACAGAGACAGTCAGTTCATCAACACATTTTGGCATGAGTTATTTAGATTGGTTGGTATAGAGTTGACATCCAACAACAGTCACTACCCCCATATTGATGGGGACACTGAGATAGTCAACAAGTGGATAGATGGATACTTGAGGAACTATGTGAGTAGACATCGGAAAGTGTGGGTAAGGTGGTTACATATTGGAGAGCATTGTTACAACACTACCTTCCACATGTCCATAGGTATAACCCCATTCAAAGAATTATATGGATAGTATTCTCCCACTTTGATTGATTTGGTTTTTTGAGAAAACAAGGCTCCCAAGGCCAAAGATTGGATAGTAGAGAGTCAGGATATTCTCAAGGTATTAAAGGATACTCTATAGGTGGTGTATAATCAATAGAAAGTGAATGTAGATAGACACGGGATAGAGTGTATCTTTGAGGTTGGGGATCTAGTATTCTTTAGGCTACAACCATATAGGTAGTCATATTTGAAGAAGAATTGGCCAAAGAAGCTTTAAGCTGAATTATATGGACCATACAGGGTCATACATAGGGTAGGTGAAGTGGCATATGCATTAGAACTACCATAGGGGAGCCAGATTCACAATGTGTTCCATGTTTCTTGCCTCAAGAAAGCAATGGGACAATTCATTAACACTTATGAGCAGCTACCGCCTTTGGATGAGGAGGGACAATTAGAATTGGTTTCGAAGGAGATATTTGAATTCAGAGAAAGGTATTTGGGAAGATGGATCATCAGAGAGTTTTTGGTTATATGGAGTGGACTTCCAATAGAGGATGCTATGTGGGAGAGTGATTATATTTTGCATCACCCTAGATTTATGTTGCTTGAGGACAAACAATCTTGGGAAGGGAGGATTGTAATGTCCAGTTTCGAGTGAGGACTCCATAGAGGAGGGATTAGTAGTCTAAACATCCCCTTTAGACTATAGCCATGAAGAAACAAGGGAAATTTTTCATTTGATGTCATTTTAATAGGGAAATGTTGTAATTTGAAAGTGATATTAAGTGACTAAGTGGAAAAAGGTAATTAAGCGCTTAAGTGAATATTAAATTGGAAAACTTAGGAAAAATGCTTAAGTGAAAATTCAATGAAGAATTAGGGTTTCAGTGGACATAAGGTGAGGAAAAGTGACCTAATGGGTCATTATTGATGATTTTGGAATTAAAACCAGAGTTGTGAAGAGAAACCCAGATTTAGGTGAATTTGAGGATACTTGTGGATTTGAGGAGGAAAACATTGAGGGATTGGATTGTTGATTTTTCATAAGCTAGGTTAAGCATGAAGTTCATTCCATTTTATCATTTCACTTAACCATAAACAATAATGGTGCAGCAACCAATATCACAAGAAGAAACAACATGCACAAGAACACAAGAAGTATCCTTGGAAACCCTTCTCAAGAAGGGAAGAAAACCAAGCCAAATCCTTTGCTATATTATTCAAGAGAAAGAAATTCACCTCCAAGAAATACCTAGCACACAAGAGGGTGATTAAATCCCTAGAACTCTAGCACCCAAGAGAGGTGCACACCTTTTTTCCAAAGAAGTGTACTTGTTGAAATTTCCAAACTCACAAGTATGATATGATTCCATAATGGGGAATCATCCCTTACTTATATTAGACTTTGTCAAATCAACAAAGGCATCTATTGGCTCAACAGGGATGACCTCTCTAAGTCACTTTATAATTTATTATTATTATTATTATTATTATTATTATTATTATTATTATTAACAATATTAATTATCTTTTACATTTATTATTAATCACATTAAGGTGGGGCCAACCTGTACCCTTTACATAACAATTAGGGTTACTGGCAGGTCTGACTCTTGAAAAACATATAGAAAAGGATCTGATACACCCACTACTTCTCATCCACTAGGGGAACATCCATAGGGATGGCATAGCTCTAGCTCACTGCATTACACAGAAGAACCAAATCTACACACGTTCACTTATTCTCATCCACAGGCACGTCCACTCTACATATCTTCTTTCCCACTGCCTCACACAGGAGAATCATCTGGAGTTTTCTCATCAACTCTATTGCTCAGAGGAGGCTTAACACATCATCTTCATTTCTATTCACATGATGATGCACCTATCACTTTGGGATTTCACACATTGACCTTGTGCTCATCCACAGGCACATCCAACTCATTAGATCACCTTTCCCACTGGATAATCATCTGGAGTTATTATCACTCTTTGAATGGAGGAGGTCATCTATACATTCATAGCTCTTTCTCAAGTAGGAACCACGTACCCTTCTTAGTGGCTTTCTCTCAAGTTTGTAAGCTGGGAGAAAGGCTTCACATAGCTGCAATGATCCACACCTCATAGGTTTGTAAGTTGGAGAATGTCTCACATAGATGCATTCATCAACACTCCCTCTCTGCCAAGGAGGCATTCTTTATTATTCCAAGTCTCACAGGGATGTATATTGAATTTTGTCTTGGCCGAAGTTATCAACACTCCCTCTTAACTAGGGAGACATTCTTCATGAAGTTAATTTGGTGAATATATTTGCAATCTTCTCATGTGTAGGAAGGTAATGCATGTGTACAATTTTCCTCTGCATCATATCTATGATATAAGGATATTTCATCTCATCATATTTCTATCCATCAGGAAACATTGGGTTCCCAAGGATCTTTACTCATGGATCTTGGTTATCATCATAGGATCCATCTCATGGTCAAGTAAATCTATCATAAGCTTGTGAAGCCACATTGCTTCACACACTTTATGCTATATACTCTGCCTCTATGGTACTCAAGGCTACAAAGTTTTTTTTCCTACTGCATTAGGAAACCATGGAAAACTTCATGATAGAACATTAGCAAAATGTGATTTTCCATTTTACTATACTTTCTGCTCAATCTGAATTGGCATATCCCGCAATGCAAGTTCATACTGGAGGCATATATTAGGCCATATACAATTGTGCCTCGTATATATCTCAATACATGTTTTGTTGTTGTCTAGTGAGTCTGTCTCGGTTGACTCATGAAATGACTAGGCACATTTACTACATGGAATGAATCAAGTCTGGTGTTAACTAGATGCATTAGTGATCCAATCAGCTGTGGATCAATCTCGTCTAAATCATCATCATTATTCTTCTTTAAATCCATCACGGTGGATTTTGCATTATGTCATACTGAACTTCTTTAATATTTTCAATGTATATCTTCCTAGACTCAGAAAAATCTTATCAGTCCTCTGTCATACTTCTTGTCCCAAGAAGTAGTGCATCATACTCAGATTCTTCATCTCGAATTCAAAAGTCAAGGATTACTTGTATCCAACAACAACACTTTCTGAATAAGGCATCAGGTTCAGGTTCTCGTCACCAACATTGTATAGGTTTGGATCAACAATACTCTTTCTGAAACTCATCAAAAATATATCTATATGCTATAGTTTCCAAATCATGGATGGTAGTACAGATGGAAGTGTATCGAGTTCACTGGGTCAAGTGTCTCATGATAGACAAATCCCTCTATTTATGAGAAACCTCTGGCTATAGATCTCATTTTTTATTTCTTGACAATTCCATCAGTTGCATTATTGATCTTATAGATCCACTTGGAAGTTACCACATACTTCCCTTTATGGTCCCTGAATAATATCTTATGCATCATTCTCTAAGATATATTGGTATTCTTCTGTTATGGCATCTTTCCATACTGGTACTCTTGTTGCTTCTCTTAGACAAGGAGTCTCAACATCAATGAAGTGGCCCATGACTGAAGGATAGCTCAAAAATCTCTTTCGCTTTCTCGGAGTGGGCCTTGAGAGGCTTGTATGTTTCTCTGCCTCTTGCAGAGTGAGTCTAGGTAGGCATTTTATGTCTTACTGTAATATCTCTAAACATATAAACTGGAGATCCTGGATAACCTGGAGTAGTGTTTTTCTCCCTCTGAATTGCTGAAGGGGAGAAGGTATTGTCTCACTGTCAATCTCCATCTGAGATTCTCTAGGTCTTTGAAAAAATATCTTTTCTTCAAGGACAATGTCTCTTCTTGTCTCAATTTGTCTCTGACTAGGGATGTCTTTGAAGATTCATTGTATCCTTTCTTCCAAAAGGATCTAGCTTGGACTTCTTCTCTTTGGGTACATGGAAATACATTTTGAACCCAAATAACCTGAAGTGTTCAATATCAGGCTTCATTATGGTGAAGACTTCTTCGGGAGTTATGTTTTTCAAATTCTAGTGAAGACTCTTGTTCTAGACATATACTGTGTCATGCATGCTTCTTCCCATGGAATCCTAGAAATATTTTGATCATGCTTTACAGAATTGGTTTTCTCAATGATGGTTCTATTATTCTTCTTTCTCAAGTGGTTTTGGCTCTGTAACATACCCAGCCAGCTACAGGCCAGGTTATGCTACCTGCAAGCCCAATATTGAACTTGTTTCTCATAACGATAGATTCTTTATTTATTAAGGATGCATAAGACAACATAGTTAACGACATGCAAAACAATATCCAATGAGCATGCATATTCTAAAGATTCAATTAACAATAATTGAATATAAATGAAGAAATATTCATACACAGATAATAATATCACAACAAAAAGAACTTATCTTTATGAAATATGACACCAACTAGTTGCAGACCAAAGACTTTCCACCCAACCATAGACACTACTACTCCAAATCTCAACATCAATGTCACCCCCATGATAGGGATATGAATCCACAAGGATGGTTCCATAGTGTTACTTGGCTTCCCCAAACCAGTTATCACTAAATCTCTCACGGGATCTCCATCACCCACAATAATCCAAGTACCCAGATCTCTTCTACCTAGCTTGCACCACTCGAGAGAATGTACCTCTGCCTTTCTCCGCCATGCAGTCCCTTAGGCATTCCTTCTCCTTATTCGGGTCCCCAGCACAAATGGTCCAGAATATCAATGATGGAACTCTCAGGACTCGCTACTGTGAGCAACGTTGGACACAAGCCACTACATCTCAGACATGCAGGCTTCAAGGCACGATTGGATCACACCAACGACCATTACAGCCAGCTATCTCGTGGATAATTTTTCAACAGTTCGGTCCCCCTTCTTGAGACCAAGACGCAGGTGAGGATGGATGGAGGAGGTAGGTGAGTGCATGGGATTGCATGAGGGTTACGTGAGGGAAATATTGGGGTAACGCAAAGGTGACGGAGCCGACGAGCCAATGACCAACCCCACAATCGGACCAGGGGCGGGTTTAAGTATTTCATGTGGAAATCAAGAACCTCCTGGCCTCCCTAAGAAGCTCACGTAACCAATCCCCTCCCTTACAAAAAAAGTTAATTAACATAGGAATAAACATTTATCCTCCCAAGCCCCCTCTCTGGTGGAATCATATCCCCCTATAACTCTAGTCCTTGTCCATCTAGAAGCCAATGATGTGTTTATTATTAATGATGATCGAAACATTACATTTTTTGGGCATACGGGCCCTTTAATAATTGTTTGGGCACTCATGCCTCTCAACATTGTAACAATACATTATTTAAAATGGGGGATTAAAACACTGGGGTGTTACATCCCCTCCCCCTTATTTTGACACTGTCCTCAATGCACATACAAAATAGAGATCAAAATCTCAAATTTATTCAAAATGTTGTGGGTACTCTGCCCACATGGCATCTTCATGCTCCCAAGTAGAATCTTCAGGACCATAGTAGGTCCACTAAACTTTTACAAGCTATATAACTCGATTCTGGAGCATTTTGACCTTTTTGTCCAATACCCACACTGGTTGAACCTGAAAAATATCCCTCTGTCTCTACCTGAATCAGATGCCAATCAATAACATGGTTTTTTTTTTCATTTGTTAGTTTGTTCGTGACATGTGGGACTAACCTGTGGCTACGAAACCACGACTCAGGGGCATCTAATCCTTCAAAATCACCTACGGATCACACCTAAAAAGATATGTGGGCTTGGCCCAATTAAGCTTTGTTCCATGACTAGACCACGTCCTTGCTCAGGTTTGAGCACAAGCCCTGACCATCGTTGCAAGAATGACTTTACCATCCAACCGCCTCCTCTGACCTTCAATCAATAACATGGTTAAGAACATGTACATATTTCTTTAGTAAAGATACATGAAATACATTATGCACATTCATGTAATTAAGAAATGCAAAGATGTATGAAACTAACCCTATTATGTCCAATATTTCAAATGGACCACAGAATTTGGCTACCAACTTGGTACAACTACCCAATTTCAAAAATCTCTTCTTGGGATTCACTTTCAAAATTACATGCTCCCCTAATTTAAATTCTCTAATTGTCTTGTTCTTATTTGCATAAAATTTATGTCTATCCTGATCTGCCTTTAAATTCTGCTTAATCTTGACCACCTGGTCTTCCATGTCCTTGAGCAAATCCATCCCAAGTACCACTCTATATATTTTGTTGTCCCATCTCACTGGAGTATTTCATTTCCTACCATACAAGGCTTCAAATGCGCTTATTCTTAATGAATCTTGATACCCATTATTATATGCAAACTCAACCAAGTGTAAGTAATATTCCCACTTAGATGGCTTATATATCACATACATTCTTAGCATGTCTTCAATTATTCGATTGACTCTCTCTGTTTTCCCATCTATCTGGGGATTATATGTTGTGCTAAAGTTTAGATTTGTGCCAAATCCTTTAAACAATCCCCTCCATAAAATGGAGGTAAACTTCATATCTCTGTTCGAGAAGATTTTCCTAGGTATCCCATGCAACCTAGCAATTTCCTTCATGAAAATTTCTATAATATTATCCGTCGTATGCAGTGTCTTCACAGGAACAAAATGATAAGCCTTTGTTAATTTGTCAACCACCACCATGATTGAATCATGTTTCTTATTCATTCTGGGTAATTCTGTGATGAAATCCATTGTGATCACTTCCCATTTCTTCTCGGGGATTGATAATGGTTGCAGCAAACCCGTTGGGTGCCTATGCGCATATTGCACCTTTTGACATTCCATGCATCGAGAGATGTAATCAACAACACCCTTCTTCATTCCTAGCCAACAGAACTAGCTGCTTACTGCTGTAATTGTTTTCTGGTATACGGGATGTCCATCATAAGGAACATCATGTATTTCCTTCAATACCACATTCCTCAGTTCTTCAGAACTAGGAACATAGATTCTATTTTTATGCATGAGCAATCCATCTTCCTTTATCTCATACTCCTTTATTTTTTGGTGTACATCTCCTTGATGCAAGTTTTCCTTTACCTGTAGGTATTGTTGGTCTGTAACAAGACCATCTAAAATTATGCTCTTCAAGTCTAAATGATACATACTAACAATAGTAGCAAGCATGATATGCACTCTTCTACTAAGTGCATCGACAACTTTATTATCCTTTCCCTTGATATGCTTGATATCGAAATCATATTCACTTAAAAACTCCAGCCATCTTGTTTGCCTAGAAGTCAAGGTTGGTTGTTCAAAAAGATACTTCAGGCCAATGTGGTATGTTCTTGATTCGAATTTCTTCCCCATGAGATAATGGCTCCACATCCTCAAGGCATGAACAATGGCAACAAGTTCCAAGTCGTGCATGGCATAGTTCCTCTCATGTTCCTTAATCTTTCTGGACTCATATCCAATGACATGTCCATTTTGCATGAGGACTCCCCCAAGTCCTTCCTTACAAGCGTCTGTACATACCATAAAACTTTCATTTGGGTCAGCAATCTTTAACACAGGTGCACTAGTAAGTAATTCCTTCAACATATTAAAATTATTTTCACACTTAAGTGTCCACTCAAATTTGTTTCCCTTATTTTGCAAAGAAGTGATGGGATGAGCAATCTTAGAGAACCCTACTATGAACCTTTTGTAGTAGCCAGCTAATCCCATAAAATATCTGATGTCTGACACATTTTTGGGTGTTGGCCATCCTCTAATGGCTTCGATCTTCTCTAGATCTACTCATATGCCTTGATCTGAAATAATGTGTCCCAAGTAATGGATTTTCTTTTGATAAAAAGAACACTTACTCAACTTGGCATACAACTGATGTTCTCTCAGTACTTGCAATACCAATCTTAAGTGATGTTCATGCTCCTCTTCAGACTAAGAATAGATAAGTATGTCATCCAGGAATACTATGACAAACTTGTCCAAATAATTTATGAATATTCCATTCATTAAGCACATGAAGACAATTGGTGCATTGGTCAGTCCAAAATGCACCACTACAAATTCATAATGCCCATACCTGGTCCTAAAGGTTGTCTTATGAATGTCTTCTTCCTTGATTATTAACTGATAGTATCCCGCCCTCAGGTCAATCTTTGAAAATATATTTTCTCCTCTTAGTTGGTCAAAGAGGTCATCAATTCAGGGTAGAGGGTACGTGTTCTTTATAGTGTACTTGTTCAACTGTCAGAAGTCAATACACAACCTCAAGCTTCCATCCTTTTTTTTGAAAAAAAGTACTAGTGCTCCCCAAGGTGAAACACTTGGATGCATGTACCCTTTCTTCAACAATTCCTCCAACTGCATTTGTGATTCTTTTATCTCTAGTGTTCTCATTTTGTAAGGTGTTTTTGACACCGAGGCAGCTCCTGGCACTAAATCAATTGAGAAATCTATCTCCCTTCTTGGTGGCAATCCAAGTAATTCTTGAAATACATCTTCAAATTCTTGTAGTACCGAGCAATCTTAAAGTCTTGGCCCCTTTGCATCAACTAGCTCTTCCACACGAGCTACATACAATTGGCATCCTTTTCTAAAACATCTTTTCAGCTGTAAGGCTGAAATCTCCCTTATTAAGATGGGTCTTGGGACTCCTTTCACAATGCTCTATTTTCCATTTCCATCAAGACATGTCAATGTATTGTTATGGAAATCTAGGACAGAATGATGCTTTTCCAACCAATCCATCCCAATCAAAACATCATAAGACCCCAATGGTATGATATTCAGATCACCACTAGTATTCATGCCATTAAGACTTATGGAACAACTTCTGACCATATCATGGATTCTTCTTTTGGTTCCAGTGACTAACTGAACCAAACTCACCTTTCCAAGTTTACTTTTCTCCAAATGCAATCTATCCACTATCTTAGGATCAATGTAACAATGACTTTCTCCTGAATCAATCAAAATAGTAACAGGCTGATTTATGATCTTAGCTTCCACCTTGATCGTATTGGATTGGTACTCTTCTTTTCGATCATTTAAATCTGCATAGATTCTTCCCATATCTTCGACTATTGTAGCCTCTTGGATGTGGTGCACAATCTTCACTCTGTCTTTTCTATGTGGGAAATCCTTGTACAGGTGATGTTCCTTGCATCCCCAGCATTGGATTGGTGGTCTTCCCCTTTTTCCCAAGGGATCTTCTTTCTTGGACTACCCCTTAGAATATTGATCTTGATGATTTATATTAGGCTCATTCATATTGAAGGAGGGTCTGAATCCTTTCCTCCTCTGATCAGATTTCTCATTCTTCTTGTCCTTCCAAGATTTCTGCAAAGATTCTCTTCCCTGGCCTTGCTCATATAGGTATTTATCCTTCCTTATGGACTCAGTCAATGTGTTAGGCTCATCATACTTGATCTTTTCTATATAAAAGGCTGGAAATCCACTTCAAAATCTTTGTATTTTCATTTTCTCATCACCAATGAACTTGAAATATTTTAACAATCCCAAGAACTTATTCTCGTGCTCTACCATAGTCATGCTTCCCAACCTGAGTTCAAAGAACTCCTACATTTTCTTTTCATAGAAATTCTCTGAGAGGTACTCCTTCTAGAAGTACGTCTTGAACTGCTTCCAAGTGATCCTACTTTCATTAACATGTTCCACTTGCTTCAGTTGGTCCCACCACATTGCAGCTTTCCCGTGTAAATATATGTGGCAATCCTGGCTTCCACATTTGATGAATTGTTATGCAACTAAAAATATATCCTGCGCCCAAGAAACAATGCTTCAGCATCATCCTCCCTTTCTCTTCAACCATCGAAGGAAGGTGGCTTGATCTTCCTCAGCTCTCCTTGCAAACTATCTACCTCTTGCTTCCTTCTTTGTTTTCTAATAGGGGACACTTTTGGACTGCTTACGAGATCATCCGATGCATAAAAATTTCTTTCTGAGTGAGGAGGTGAGTGGTGTTCATGATCTCTTCTAGCACTTCTGAAATAACCAACTCTTCCACGAGCATTTCTTCTTTCATGACACATGCCTTCTTCCTCTTGCCTTGAGTTAGATCCCTTCTTTGTTTGCCTCTACAACTGATCTAAGATTTGCAACACTCGAGCATTTATCTAACTTTTCTCTCTCATCAGTCTCTCATTTTCTTCTTTGTAGCTCTGCACTTCCATATTCAGGCTCCTTACCGTTTCTATCAACATTTCCTGCTCTCTTTTTCTCTTGCATCCATTGGACTCTGTATCGGCATTACCAACTCTGGTATTTTGGCCTTTGGCCTCCTTATCATGACTGGAGTCTCCCTCGCCTTCTTCCATTTCCTCAATACGCATCCTGAGATGATGTGCTTAATACCCTTAATTCTGTAAAAGGTGAAAGCGACCATTTTGTTAGAATTGTGTGTATGATAAACAAAAAAATTTCCAAACCATGCTATAGGTCTCTTTCTTGTTTTTGTTCATGGATATCACATCCCCATTCTCCGAAAATAACAGTGTCCTATTATCCCTAGGTTGAAATAGAATTTCATCCTATGCAGGCACTTTTTTCAAACCACCTACCTAGGTGACCACGGTTAGAAATCATAGTTGTGACCACTCACCTAACCAAAAGGCGCTTCGCGACTTTGTGTGTCAGGTGTTTTCATATGAGCCAACCCCGACTCTCTGACTTTCGAACTCGCGACTTGGAGCCTAATGCGTGGTATTTTTTCTGTTAGCCTTCACCAATGTGACCTCCAACTATGACCCGAGGCCAATCTCATGGGAGCTTCCTAACTTTGCGTGTCGAGTATTTGCATATGAGCCAACCTTGACTCTCTCAACTTTCGAACTCTTGAACTAGAGCCTAGTGAGTGCTAGATCCTTTCCTTAACCTTCATCAGTGTGACCCCTTGCTATGACATGGGGCCAATATCTCGAGCACTTCACGTTGTCGAAAGATTTCTTGTCTCCCTTCTTTTGACTCTCAAACTTGCACTCGCATCAGATCGATGGTCCACAATCCCCGTGATCCAACAATTCTACTCTCCCCCTTCGTATCTCACAAAATTCTTCAGGACCAGATCAACGGTTCAGATCTCCTCATGCTCCAATGGTTGAAATTTCCTTCGTGAACTCGGGACTTCGTGTGTCGCGAAGTTGGAGGACTGCTCACCTCTCTTCTCTCGATATCTGAACTCATGAGTTTCTTGGGACCAGATCAATGGTCCACACTTTCCTTTGATCAATGGCTATGATCCTTTCGATAACTTAGACTTCGCGATATTTCTTACCCTATGCACTTCCAAAGGCTTAAATCTTGTTCACTTACCTCTAGGTCTGGTGGCCCAGATTTAGCTATCCTCTGATCCAATGATCCCAGATCTCTCCTGATCCTACAGTGGTGATCGTTCCTGAATTCGAAGGGGACGGTCACAATCCTTCGAACCCCTACAGAGGATTTATGACATTTTGTCTCTTGCATAGCTTCTACAATGCCATTCCTCCTAAGATTTTCAACTTCACGGTTAGAGTTCGATCTCGACCATGAGACTCTGACCAACAGACCCCGCCCATACTGGCCTGGTGTTTCAGCCAGAGGCTCTGATACCAAACTGTAACATACCCAGCCAGCCACAAATCGGGGTATGCTACCTATAAGCCCACCCTTGGACTTCTTTCTCATACCGATACCTTCTTTATTTATTAAGGATTCATAAGACAACAAAATTAATGACATGCACAAAAATATCCAACGAGCATGCATATTCTAAATATTTAATTAACGATAATTAAATATACAATGAAGAAACATTCATACACATATAATAATATCACAACAAAGAGCACTTATCTTTTTGAAAGATGACACTAACTGACTGCACATCAAGGACGTTCAACCCAAGCATAGACACTACTGCTCCAAATCTCAACAACATCGTCACCCCTGAGCCAGGACTATGAATCCACAAGGATAGCTCCAGAGTGTTACTTGGCTTCCCAAAACCAGTTATCACTAAATCTCTCACAGGCTCTCCAGCACCCACAACAATCCAAGTACCCAACTCTCTTCTACCCATCTTGCACCACCCGAGAGAATGGACCTCCACCTTTCTTTTCCACGCAGTCCTTCTCCTTATTTGTGTCTCTAGCACAAGTGGCCCAGAATCTCAATACTGGAACTCTCAGGACTCGCTGTTGTGAGCAACACTGGACACAGGCCACTGCATCTCAGACATGCAGGCCTCAAGGCATTACTGGATCACACTAGTGACCATTACGACCAACTATCATATGGTTAAGTCTTCAGATGTTTAATCCCCCTTCCCGAGACCAAGACACAGGTGAGGATGGATGGAGGAGGTAGGTGAGTGCATGGGAGTGCGTGAGGGGTGCATGAGGGAAAGAATGGGGTAACACAAAGGTGACAGAGTAGACGAGCCAATGACCAACCCCACAATTGGACCAAGGGTGGGTTTAAGTATTTCATGGGGAAATCAAGAACCTCCTGTCCTCCCCAAGAAGCTCACATAATTGATCCCCTCCCTTAAGAAAAAAGGTAATTAACATATGAATAAACATTTATCCTCCCCTCTTATGGAATCATAGCCCCCTATAACTCTAGTCCTTGTCTGTCTAGCAGCCAGCGATGTGTTTATTATTAATGATGATCGAAACATTACATTTCTTGGACATACTAGCCCTTTAATAATTGTTTGGGCACTCAGGCCTCTCAGCATTGTAACAATACATTATTTAAAATGGGGGGTTCAAAACCTGGGGTGTTATAGGCTCCTTTTGAGTCAAGTGACTCCCTTTGAAGGATAAGCATCTTCTTTTCTTGTTAATCTATATGGAACAAGAAAACAAAAAGAACCAACACAAGAATATCTCCTAAAAGAGAATAATGGGTACATCTCTAGAATCAAAACAATTTTAAGGAATATTGTCACAACTACAACACCTACTTGTAATGTAGCAAAATTTTAGATGTATAGATTAGAGGAATGACAATTACAACAATCAAACCTAGAGTCCTTACTTTGAGTGTGTTGTTTCTCTGAATGCACTGATATCCCGCTAGATCCATGACTTTAGCAAAGGTTCATTCCTCCTACAATTTCACTCATGACAATGATACAAATAATATATACAAGTGCATACCTAAGGATGTTGATATGATTTCTCCAATGGCACTTGGTTGATCTCTATCCTCTGATATTTTTATGGAAAAGATAGTCACGGTGTCACCTTTTGTCATCTTTGTTATTTTGAAGTTGGCCCTTCAATGTAAGGGCTTGAGTAGGTGATTGGCTTCCTTGTCCTGACGTCATATTCATTCCATTCATTGATAGTTGTCTCTGGTAAACCCTTTTGTATTACCCACAATAAGTCTTCCTCTGAAGTCTTGTCTTTCAAGAACTTTGAAGTTTCTTGATCCATCAAGCTTATCTTCCATCATATTTTTTTCTCATCATAATGTTATATTCTTCACAACCCTTTTTTAACTAGGCTAGAAAACCTAAGGGCTAAGCATGGATAGCACTTTTAGGTTTTATTGGACTTATGAATGCCAACAATAATCCTTTGAGAGATAGGAGAACACTGGTGAATTGAAGAGATCCTTCAATGAGTTTGTAGAAACCCTAATTCTGAAATTTCAGAAGAAATTAGTGAAACCCTAGAAACCTTAGGGCCAAAATTTCAAAATTCTCAGAATGTCACTTTGAGAGTCTCTAGAGATGCACTGGGGGAGGTCGTACTCTCCTATTCCAAAAATATCCCCAACGTTCAAGTATTTAAGGGTTGAAACACCTAATAAAGGAAGGTCGTATGGATTTTCTGGAAACCCTAGGAGGGTCATATGGTTCTGTAGAAGAGAGAGAAGACTGGTAGATGATTGTGCAATGGGTTCTTCAAGATCTATGATCTGATACCATGTTGATTTTTCATAAGCTAGGTTAAGCATGAAGTTCATTCCATTTTATCATTTCACTTAACCATAAACAATAATGTTGCAGCAACCAATATGAAAAGAATAAACACCATGCACAATAACATAAGAAGTATCCCGGGAAACCCTTCTCAATAAGGGAAGAAAACCCAGCCAAATCATTTGCTATATTATTCAAGAGAAAGACCTTCACCTCCAAGAAAGAACTAGCACACAAGAGGGTGCTTAAACCCTAGAAATATAAATCCCAAGAGAGGTACGCACCCTTTTTCCAAAGAAGTTGATCCAAGTGGATATCAATGGCCACCCACCTTTTCCAACTGGCTCAAAACTATTTTATGACAATTTTGGCAATTTACTATTTTTAGCATTTTTAACTTTCAGGGCCATTTTGAGGGCCTAAATGAAGGTTTTTCGGGATCGATATTCTGAATGATAAACGAAGGAATTATTGAGGCCCCAAAATGAATCTTGTTGAGGACACCTTTCCAACAGGCTATCACATGCCTAAAATGAAGATCGTATGCAAAATTTACGAACCCAAGTTGATGTACTAACTTACTCAAATGGGGCCCACATGACTTTTGGTGCTTCATCTCCTAGGGTTAGGTTTTTGGATGTCTAGGGTTTTTGGAATTCTTGTTTATTTTAAAAATTCCATCAGATCCTCATTGTAATCATCTTCTTGCGAATGAGTGCAACCATCACATCTCTTCTCAGAGATAAGTCGCCACCATTCCAGCAAGCTTGTTTCCACTGCATTTTACAGTTTCAACGTATTTCCTTATTGAATAGAAAACTAGTTTTATTATATCTCTGTTATTTTGTGTTAAGAACCTGTTAATAATCTGTAGTCATTTCATTATGCTCATAAAATCCGGATCAGAAGTGTACTTGCTGAAATTTCCAAACTCAAAAGTATGATATGATTCCATAATGGGGAATCATCCCTTACTTATATTAGACTTTGTCAAATCAACAAAGGCATCTATTGGCTCAACAGGGATGACCTCTCTAAGTCACTTTATAATTTATTATTATTATTATTATTATTATAATTAATATTTACAATATTAATTATCTTTTACATTTATTATTAATCACATTAAGGTGGGGCTGACCTGTACCCTTTATATAACAATTAGGGTTACAGGAAGGTTTGACTCTTGAACAACATATAACAAAGGATCTGATACACCCACTAGTGCTAATCCACGAGGGGCACATCTCTAGGGATGTCATAGCTCTGGCTCACTGCATTACACAGAAGAACCAGATCTACACACGTTCACATGTGCTCATCCACAGGCACGTCGACTCTATGGATCTTCTTTCCCACTTCCTCACATAGGAGAATCATCTAGATTTTTCTCATCAAATCTGTTACTCAGAGGAGGATTAACACATCATCTTCATTTCTATTCACATGATGATGCACCCAACACTTTGGGATTTCACACATTCACCTTGTGCTCAGCCACAGGCACATCCAACTCATCAGATCGCCTTTCCCATTGGATAATCCTCTGGAGTTATTCTCATTGTCTGAATGGAGGAGGTCATCTCTACGTTCCTAGCTCTATCTCAGGAAAGAACCATGTACCCTTCTTAGGGTATTTCTCTCAGGTTTGTAAGCTGAGAGAAAGGCTTCACATAGTTGTAATGATCCACACCTCACGGGTTTGTAAGTTGGAGAATGTCTCACATAGTTGCATTCATCAACATGGATTTAGTGTTGAGATACACACCATAGAGAGTTGGGGAGACCACACAAGTTTTTCATTTCTTTCATTACATATCTATAGTCAGATTGAGCATGGAGATCAGAGATCCATCTCCAACAGTCAGATTCCAACATGAGTTCTAGAGGAGATATCAGAGGTATAGTGGGTCTCTCTTCCTGAGGAGGCCTAGCGAACCTAAAATATCATAACCCATTTGATATGAGGGAAGGTGCTTCATTTGATCCATCCAACACATTTTTCCAAGCCTTCTATCCATCCGGGTGTCACATTTAGTTAGTGGAGTTGCAATGTGTTTGATAGATAACTCAGAGAGATAACAAATTCTCAGATCCACTCCTCAAGAGGGCTAGTGAGCCAGATTCGTTCTGACCCATTGTAGAGGGAGGTAAGGCGCTCCATTCGAGACAAGTTCCATCATATTCTGGCAATGGAATCTACTTTGGATACTCTTTCAGTGTTAGCCAGCGTGAAGGAATTCCTAGCATTTGGACAGATTACTTCTGACAGTGATAGAGAGATCCAAGATCCTAGCAGCAACATATCCATCCAAGGCGAGTCTTCTAGGGAAGAAGGAAACTTCATTGGGACATATCTCATCAAATTCAGAGGAGTCTTTCCTGTGCATGCATCAGATGCATCTTCCGACAACAGATCTAGCACTGCATGCAACAATAAACTCACACATGTCACAGATTGGGATTACCTACCAATGATCTAGCGATGCATGTTAGCTCTAGGTATTGTTCCATGATTTTACTAGTATTCTAGTATAGATCTAGGAATTTGAAGTTCTAACTTAATATTGGTTTGGTTATTTTTACATGCATGTAGTGTGTGTGTGTGAAGTTTTGTACATGAATTCCATTATTGTAATTGCTTAACTATTCAATCTATCTTAAACAGGTTGTTCCACCTAAAACCACATGCAAAATGACCACTCATGTTAAATTCAAGTTATCAAAAGAAATTAGAAACCTAAATATCCCATTCAACCACCCAAAGCATATCATATCTACCACATACAGTTTTAGTAGAGTGTTAATATCCATTTGGGATATTACAAGCTTGATTTAAGTAAAAAGTGGTTGATATAAGTAGATCATCATTT
>ML777379.1:296079-306214 GCA_009831015.1 Picea engelmannii | reverse complement strand
AGGGGGGGGGGGGGCATTACTAGAGAAAAGTATACACATACTATAACAAAACAATGGCACATTGATAAATTTTCGATTTCATATTAACAATATATTTACAAAATTTAAAAATATTACATCGATTCTTACCAATACGTAACAAATATACGAAAGAAATTACCTTGATGAAGGTATGCCATTCATGAGTTTTTAACCCGCCAAATTCACCTTTCTTTGTTAATATATTCTTGATGTTTGAAGCAAATCCTGTTGGAAATCTAATTTTTTGAATGAGCTCTTTTACAACATTGATTTCATCTTCTTTAAATAACCATGGGAGGCTATTTTGATCGACTCCATTAGTCCTATTTAAATCAATAATATTTAGCATTGCATGATTGGCTTCTTGAATGCCACTACAAATTTTAGAAATTTTTTCTTTGTCACGCCTTCCATCTAAGATTATCCACAACATTTATGTTACGTTCTTCCCAATATGCATTGTGTCGAACAAATGAGTTATATCTAGTTTCTCATAGTAGGGAAACCTACTGAATTGTTTGGGGAAAATTTTCATTCCTTGTGGAAGCAAATCAACGCCTTGATGACCAACTATATGTTACATAAATGAAATTAACACAACAATTGTTAGATTATACACAATAGACATGAGAATTCAACACAATTAAAAAATGTAATATATTGCATACGATGATGAAGATTGACTTACATTGATGATTTGATCTGTTATATTCCAAATTCCATAGGTGTGGTGTCATTCTTCGTGGTTTTATCCCACTCTCCTCTTTACCATTGAAAATATTTTTATTGGTATTTCGATACCTATGGTTCTTAGGGAGAAAGTGCCTGTATTCATTAAACACCTCCTTTCCTAAACTTCTTGAACGACGAGATCTCATCCTAGGACCACAAACTAGACATGCAAATTTACCCTTTGTTTGCAGACCTAGAAGATACGCATCAATGGAAACATTAGTTATATAACAAGCAATTATTTAAAAAAAAAACATTATAATATCATTAACATCTAACTTATTTAAGTGCAATAGTGTGTTATATACCACAAAATTTTGTTAGTCCCAGTGCATCGTGAATTGTCCATGTAAGAATCCCATGGAATTGAAATCCTCTTTGACCTATTGGTCTAGAGATATCATACATAGTGATGTCGTCCCATAACTTTAAAAGCTCATCGACAAGAGGCTCAATATAAACATTTATATCTTTCACTTGGTACTTACCTAAATGGTTAAAAAACACACATAGTTACTACACCTTGTATACATATATGAAATTGTGCAATGAACAAGAAAAATGAAATGTTAAACATTAAAAAAAAAATACCGTTATAAAAATATACCTAGAACAATCATTTCCAACATTGTGTGCTCTCTCTTTATTGACATCCAAGGAGGAAGGTTATTGTTTATAACAAAAATAGGCCACATCGAGTAGATAGACCTGAGCTCACCAAATGGATTTACACCATCAGCTGCCAATGAAATCCTAACATTACGAGGTTCTTCTTTAAAAATTGGCCATCTTTCTTCAATATTCTTATATAAAGAACCATCTGCAGGAGTTCGTAGAACATCATATTCACTTCTATTCCGTGCATGGTAATCCATAAATTGTGCTATGTTCCGACATCTAAATAGTCGCTGCAGGCATAGAATTATGGGAATATAACGAAGAACCTTGTGAGGCACCTTTTTTGTTAATTGATCAGTTTGATATCTACTGATTTTTCATTGGGGACAATTCGATTCAGATGCATATTGTCCATAATATATTATGTGATCATTGGGGCATGCATTAATAGCCTGATATTCCATTCCATTTCTTTTAGAATGGCTGATAATTCTTGGTATGTGCGAGGTAACGTATTTGGTGATGGTAATAAATATTCACCTATCAACCTACAACAATAATATACAAAACAAAAAATCAATAATGAAAATTATATCAATTATTATAAATATTACGTCCTTAATTTAGACATCAATTGACATTGAAAATAAAATAAAATAAAAGTTGAAAATTGCATAACACTGTAAAATTATGTTGCTTACCTTAGGATCTGTGTCATACATGTGTTTGGCAAACCATTTGATACCTTCAAGTTGACCAACAACATTATAGCAGAGAGAACACTTTTATTTGTGCCTTCATATAGGGATTCAGTGGCATTTTCAAGGATGGGTTTATCAAAAATATATTCATCATCATTGTCCTCATCACTGTCATCATTATCATCCTGCAAGTTGTCCTCATCCATGTTGACATCATCATACATTGGAGAATTATAAATGTCTTGGATCAATCTATTTGTCCCATCATCATCAACTGTATTATTAATATCATAAGAAAAGAAGGATGCGAGAAAGACAAAGAAGGATATCGGGAAGTGGTGCGACTTCCATAAGATCCCTTGACATAACACTGTTGATTTTCACTCAAAGAAGTCACTAGTGTCCAAAGTGAAAGGCTCTGAATCAGATGCAGGTTTTGACTATGAGTCAGAACTAGAAATGGGAATACAAATCATTGATGTGGAACCTAGTTCCATCATTTCTACCACCAAGCTCCAGACTGGTGAACCAGACGAGCCAGAAAAAAGTGAGCGCCTTTTCCATTTGCATATGTGGGTAAAAGGCACCTCGTTGCACTCCATCATTGATAGAAGTATCCAAAAGAACCTCATATCAATAGAGGTCATCAAGCAATTGGCCCTGTCGATAACACCGCACCCAAATCCCTACACCATTGGATGGCTCCGCCAAGGAAGCGATCTCCACGTTAGCCAAAAATCTCAACTGTCGTACGGAATCAAGCCCTTCAAAGATGAGGTATTGTGTGATGTTTCTCATCTCGATGTTTATAATGTTATTTTGGGCCAAACTTATTTATGGAAATGTCATGTTGTATATGATTCTAGGCCTCATAGTGTTATTATTACTTTGAACATAAAATTGTACAAGATACCCGAGGCAGTCCCTCCAAGTGTTATTTTCTTGATCTCTACCAAGCAATGTAGGAAGGTCATCTCTCAGACCAGGAAATTTTTCTTCTTCATGATTCTCTCTCAGAGCAAGCGAAAGATCGCAGCCACATCTAGGACCTTTGCGGATGATCTCTCCACACAAAATAAGAAAGTGGATAAGGTCGTGGAAGAATACTCATATATATTCTCCTCTCCTACTGGGGTACCTCTGCACTGCCAGGTCAAGCATCCCATTGATCTAACCCCAGGTGCACTGCTGCCCAATGGGTCGGTCTACAACTGCTCTCTATTAGAAAATGAGGAGTTCGAGAGGTAGATTCAAGGTCTACTACAGAAGGGGCACATCCATCCCAACTCATCACCTTGTGGGATCCCAATCCTACTAGAGTAGAAGAAAGACGAGACCCGATGAATCTGCATTGATTACTAGGCCCTGAATGAAATCACAGTCTGGAGCCGATACCCAATTCCCTGAATCGATGACCTCCTTGATCAGCTCACAGGGGCCAAATACTCCAGTAATATTTATCTGAAGTTTGGATACCACCAGGTCCTAATAGAACAAACAGATGTACAAAAGTCCACCTTCAAGTCAAAAGAAGGTCTTTTTGAATGTTGTTCATACCCTTTGGTTTGAAAAATGCTCCAACAACTTTTATGAGGATTATGAATGATATCCTGTGACCTTTCACCAATACTTTTGTAGTGGTGTATCTGGATGGCATCCTCATCTACAACAAGAATTGGGAGGAACACTTGCAACATATTCAATAGGTTCTTCACAACATACGGCAACAAAAACTATATGCAAACTTCGAAAAATACTCCTTCGGCATGGAAAGGGTCCATTACTTAGGCTACATCATTGAACAACATGGTGTGCATGTGGATACAACTAAGATATAGGTCATTTGTGATTGGCCAGCCCCAACCACACTCACTGAGCTTCATAGCTTCTTGGGCCTCGCCAATTTCTATCGCAGGTTTGTGTTGGGATTCTCTCATATTGCATGGGCCCTCAGCCAAGTAACCATGGGTGGCGATAAGGAAAAATTTGTGTGGGGCATGTCCCAACAACAAGCCTTTGATGAATTGAAGAAGAATTTGTGCTCATCCCCAATACTTTCATTACAAGACCCGCAACATCCCTTTAAGATCGAGACAAATGCTTCAGACTATGCTGTGGGCATCGTCCTCACTCAACACGGCTACCCAGTGGTGTATCATAGTGAGACACTATCAGATTTTGTCCATAAGTACCCTACTTACGAAAAATAAATGTACTCCATTGTGCAAGCCTACCGCTAGTGGAGACATTACATTCTAGAGAAGGAGACAGTCATCCACATTGATCACAAGCCACTACAGTTCATGCATACCCAAGGAAAATTGCAGAATGACCTCCATCATAAGTGGTCCACATACTTACAACAGTTCCACCTCAACATCAAGTATAAAACAGGAAGTACCAACTGAGTTTTTTATTTCCTCAGCCGACCTTCATTCGTGACACTCACCACGGTGCTAGACTCTTACTTCCATGAGACCTATCGATGGCCCCACCTCTATGAGACAAACCCTGACTTCTCCACCACCTACCAAATGTTGGGAGAAAAATTAGTGGTCACTAATTTCCATCTTCAAGACAGGATGTTGTGCCATCTGGGCCATCTATGTATTCCATCAAGTTAGCATGAAAATCTAATTTGGGAATATCACTACAGTCGGGTGGCAGGACACTTTGGCGTCGAAACGACATTGGCAGTGCTGCACAAACATTTTTACTAGTCGAAACTTCAACAACATGTCGACAAGTATATCAAGTCTTGCACCTCCTAAACTATTCCCAAGCCGACCACTAAGAAACAGGGCATGTACACCCCTCTACCTACTCCTGACAAGTTGTGGAAATCCATCTCAATGGACCACAAGTCAGGCCTCTCATCCACCAAGAGGGTAAATGCCCGTGTTTTTGTTATTTTTTATCACTTTTCCAAGATGGCGATTATGACCGCATGCAAGAAGAACATCACCGCATAGGCCACTTGTCTTCTTTGAACGCGTCTGAGTACACTTTAGGATCCCATAAACCATTGTCTCAGATAGGGACAGTCAATTCCTCAGCACATTATGGTCATGCCTCTGGTCACTAATGGATACCAAGCTCACCAAATACATTTCCTTCCACCCCCAAATAGATGGCCAAACTGATATCGTCAACTAGATGATCATACATATCATGTGAATCTAAAATTACAAGCACCTCTGCACATGGCATGAGATTCTTACCTATGTCCAACATAGCTACAACCGAGCCCTGCATATCTCAACTGGCCACAACCCATTTTAGGTGGGGTTGGGATTCCAACCATTGGGCCCCATGGATGTTTCACTACCCCTAGCGAACACCTCGGTAGAATCTCCCCCTACTCCACCATAAGATGACAAACCCACCTAGTTCATTGAGCAAATCCAACACATATGACAACAGGTTCAGGAAATTTTTACAGAAGTCCAATGCCAAGTACAAGTAGCACCATGATCAACATCGAGTGCCACATAAGTTTTAGGTGGGCGACAAATTTTGGTTGCACTTGCCAAAATAACACCTTACAGGGCCCCATATGAAGATTCTCCCACTCTGGTATGGGCCATACACCATTACCAAGGTTGTGGGTGACAATTATTTTGCGCTCAACATTCCCCTTTTCCTTGGTTTTCACGCAGTCTTCAACGTGGCTCTCCTTCGGCCATATTTCCCACCATTATTGGACACCTCAGAGATAGCAGATCATTTGACACCAACATAGCTTAACCCTCACTTCATGCAAAAATAATCTAGTGATCATATTGTGCACAAACAGATCAAGGGAACCCAACATCAAAGGATCCAACTTTATCGAGTTGTCAAAGCAGGGCAACTCCTGCACCAAGGCAAGTGGCTCACCTCGAACCAAATTCAACATAAATTTCCTCATTTGATGGGGGAACTCAATGCAATGGAGACTATTTATTCCTAAGGGGGGAGGATTTTTGAAAACAGATTTCAGTGGCTCCCACCTATTGAAAATGGTTCATTTTGGTAGTTTTCAATATTGGTAGTTTTTTTTTGTTTTCCAAGTTTTCGAGTCCCTGACTTGCGGGGCTGTTTTGAGGCCCTAATAAATGTTTTTAGGGCTCACCACAATTGGAAGTTCCCTTTGGGTAGATTGCAGAAAAATGTGTATTCCTCGGATAGACCTTTCCAACGCGCTATTGTGCACCTAAAACGAAGATCGTATGCAAAAGTTACGGCCCCAGGAAGTTGATGTACTAACTTACCCAAGTAGGGCCCACATGACTCTTGGCGCTTCATCTCCTAGGGTTAGGTTTTTGGATATCTAGGGGTTTTGACATTCCCGTTGATAGTAAAAAGGCCTTGAGAGCCTCATTGTAATGATCTTCTTCCGAATGAACACAACTGTCACATCTCTTCTCAAACATAAGCAACCGCCATTCCAACAAGCTTGTTTTCTGCTACATTTTACAGTTTCATCTTATTTCCTTATTGAATAGAAAACCATTTTTAGTGTATCTATGTTATTCTGTGTTAAGCATATTTTAATAATATGTATTCATTTTGTTTTATTCATAAAATCCATATCATAAAGAGAAGATATCCAGATGCAGAACTAGTAGTAAAAAACAGTTTGGATATGGTTCTTTCTTGGTTTTGTTTTTCCTAGAGGGTATTCCCCAGATGCATCCACAAGTTGGAATGATAGCATGCCATGTGACCAAGCCTTGCAAGGAAAGGTGGACCATTATTTCCCCCAGGTTGGGGAATGAGCCCTCGAATTTTATATTCACTGTCGACTTCTTCGTCTGATGGATGTGGCAATTAGTGGTGGTTGAGGAATTCCCCTATGCTGGGGTATATTTCAGAGGTAGTGATGACTTGGTATTTCCTGAGGGCATACAGTGGGATGCATAAGGTACGAAAAAAATTATAACCTTGCAACACATATTTTTGTTTTGTCTTTTATATGTTTTTGGTTGTGAAACGAGGGATCTAAACCATTTTGTTTTCATCATGGAGATAGAGGTGCGTCATGTTCGACAGAGATGCCAACATTAGTGTTATAACCCTAATTTGCACCAAATATGCTTACCTGGCATCAGGCCATCTCATTTTACATCTTTTTCCAAGCCACTACTGAACAACTTCTTAAAAACACCCTTTTTTGAAGGCATACACACCCTTATCCACTACTGCACGTGTGTATACACTAGATGACCCACTACAACCCACGTATACCTACAAAAGTACGAAAAATAGAAAGTTCCAGACAAAACACACAGTTTCGGGTAAATTACCTAAACAATTTGACCGCTCATAGCCAGTCACTCGACCAAATACCTAGCCCTTTCTAGCCTATAAAATAAGGGGTATGGGTCCCATTTGGAGGAGGAAGATAATAGTAAAGAAACTCTACCCGATTTTCGCATTCCCTTTGCCCCAACCTTTTGCAACTAGTGTGTGAGGAGAAGCATATATGAAAGCAGTTGGAGCACAGTTGAACAGGATCCCAGGACCAGATTCGAGGAGCAGTGGTCGATATCACTACTATAAGTTACTCTTGTGAGATTCATAAAAAGAAGTACTTTTCCCGTCCCGCCACATGAGGTTTTTAAATGTTTAATATTGATTATATTTTGATAGAATATCTAACCCATTAGCTCATAGATCATATGCATGCTTGGAGTTCTTTGTTTGTCTATTTGTGAATGCAGGTCAGCTTTGGGAGGAGATTTGCAGTCAAGGAGCGACCGAACGTTAAAGGATCGACATCAAACATGGAAACTAAGCTATAGTAACTTGATCATTTTAACCTTGTATTTACATATGAATAACGGGGTTTATGAATGGGATGATGGTAAGAAGTAGGAGACTTTAGGTCATTTCTGCATGCATTACAGATCCCTTAATGTTAGTTCGTAGGAAGATTTCCCACCCATAATAGAATTGGCAACCATACTGGGGAGATCTCTAGGGTTTTGGGGATACTTTTTAGGTGTTTTAAATTGGTTTTATTACCTTTTTTCTGAGTTTCTACAAGAGTCTGAGATAGTAGGGATTCTGGTCTTCCATATCAATACTCCCTACTTTCTTCGCTTGATTGTTTTTTCTTTTTCGGGAAGCTACAGAGGCATACACAACCTGTAGAAGGCCTGCACGCATATACACACACCCTGACTTCACACAGCCTGCGTACATACGCTGGCTACTGAAGGATCAATAGCGTGTCTGAGTCCAGAAAATATTTTTTTAAAGAGAGGCAGTCATCCTCTTCCCTGTTAGGAGTGATCCTTCTCAAGGGTTTTCTGGATCTAGTTTTGGTCTCTATTGTTGTAGTCTATAGCCTAGGTATAACATCATATTAGCTTTGTTTTATCAAGTTTCCTTGCATCTTTTTCTGTCAAAGTAAGTTTCTGTGTCTTCAAGGGATTCTGGTTCTCAATACCAATATTCCTTGCCAGTGTTTGATTGCTCGTTTTCAATTTTTTGAGGAGTTGCAGAGGTTCACGCGACCTGTAGTGGGCTTGAACGCATGCATACGCACCCTGACCTTGCACAACCCATGTACATATGATGGTTGTTGAACTATTAGTAGCGTACCTGTTGAGAATTATTTTTTTAGCAGAGGCAGTCATCCTCTTCCATGTCAAGAGTCACACCTCTCAGGGATTTTCTTGATCTAGTTTGGGTCTCTGTCATAGCAGTCTGTAGCTTAGGCTTGATTACAACGTAGCTTCCTTTTTCATTAAAAATTTCCTCTATTTTTCTTTAATAGGGTTTTTAGACAAGTTTGAGAGTCTATTTCAATCATCTTGTGTGTTATTGTCAGTAACTCTTTGCGATCTGCACTTAGGCTAGAAGTCATTTCTTGGTCTTTACTTCTTGTCATTTTTACCTTTTTGATTTTTAAGCATTAAACAATAAAAAAATCTCTTTTACTTCTTGGTTTGGTTAAGTAGTTGGTTGTTTGCATTAACCATCAGCAAAAAGATTGCTTTCGTAATTTCTTGGCTGATTGACTTAGGACAATAAGTATCGCGTAGTTGAGTGAAAGCTTGTTTTGATTTTTTCAGTAAAAATATCTTTAAAAAAAAAAAAGTTTGAAAAGTTGGTTAAAGAGTTTGAATGTGAAAATTTGAATTTGTGAAGAAGTAATTTGTTTTCAGTTTCATTATATGCTCTTTTATTTCATCTCTAAAAAAAATAACCGGTTTCACTTTCATTCCCTTTGACTTAAGACAACCCCTAAAATTAACAATTAATTAAAATCATCTAGACTTTATGTTTGTAGGGTCCATCAACTAGTCCAGGCTAGAGCCTTGATTTACGATTGGAGAGGAAACTCTTCAAGGTTGAAAAAACAAACATAAAGGTCTGTGCTAGGGAGTGTTAAAAGTCCAGTATCATGAAGGTCATATATGATCCCCCTCTAACACAGGGGATAAACATGAGGTCACGTGCGGAAAGGTAGTGGAGATAACCCCTCCAAAGCCAGACCAAGCATAGTGGGGAACGCATATAGAGGGCTTGTCTTGGGATTTCGTTGATCGCATTTGCCACAGAGATTCATGGGTCTCGAATCCATTCAAGGTATTCAATCGTATTCTAGAACAATTCCTTTTGATACCCTTGATAGGTTTCGGGCTTGATACCCTGCTCATTGCAGTCCACCCGACTGTCAACTGTACCCGCCTGGTGACTGTTTGTGCGCTGACAACCTAGTTTCCTATCATTCTAGTGACTTAGACAGGTGATTGCGGGGGTATACCACGGTACCTAGGACATATATTGGGCCACGCTTTGCAGATTATACCTGGAGGGTGCTTCCGTATTCGAGTTTCACTTGCACCGGTAAGTTTCTCTAGTGTTGGTTGTTGTAACTGTTCTTCTAATTAGCTAGTGACTACTTGTTTTATCTCATAGGTACTTTTTCTAGTGTGTGCTGGTTTTGAAATGATTATAGATATCCCTAGCATGTTTTTCATATTCTCACATAGTGGAGGATCAGGAGTTCCATCGGTCACGAAGGCTTTTGGGCCTACCGTCGGTTGACCTCGAACCCCCCCCCCCCC
>ML777379.1:282493-296056 GCA_009831015.1 Picea engelmannii | reverse complement strand
TTGAGACAACCAGGTTACAGGAAACTGTGCCCAACCCATTTTTGAGAGGAGAACATTTGATTCTGGAAGAAACAATCATAGTGTCTCAAGTAGCAATGGCAGCAAATGCTGTTACTTCTTCAGGGGATACTCATATTTCCTCCACGACTGTCACTACAGGGGGTGTTCCACCTCCTAACCAACAGTCGTCGGTCCAGACCACTATGGTATTGACTGCTTCTACCTCGGGTAGCGGTTTGATTTCGTCTATGGCGGCGATCACTACTTTGTTTACCGAGAGTGTGACAGGCTCTCTGTTCTCATACAGGATGCCTAGCTTTGGTATGAGTACTGTACTTTCCTCCTCCACTCTATAGAATTTAGGTCTAGGGGAAGGGATTTCCAATGCTCCTCTGCAAGGATCTATGAGGGGCACTACAAATCCCTTTATAGTTTTCCCTTACGACGAGGGTAATATACCCCCTTTGTCCACCTTGCTTGGCGGTGTTCATCAACACTCCACCGAGCCAAACACAAACTTGTTTGGAGAATGTAGTCAAGAACTCCCTTCTTATAACATCCCGATTGGTTCGACACCTTTATATTTGTTCGACGTGTTTGGTAACAATGCTTTCTCGTCAGTTGTCGTCTCAGCCGGGGGAAACCCTGGTTATGGACAACCACATCCTGTATAGGGTACTATTCCTGCACAGGGGGCACACTTAGGAATTCCTTCCTCACAAGGACCTTGGAATCTGTGGCAGGGACCAGTTCCCTTGCCACAGATGCTGATCAGGGGCAACCCCTTCCATACCCAGTGGAACCCTGGTCAAGGCTCAACATCTATGCCTGTCGGATCGACAGGGGGAAACCCTTCCAAAAATCCTTAGAATGCGACGCAAGCTCATCCATTTACGTCCTATTATGGGAATCAACCGATGATGTCTCAACAAGCATAAAATCTGTATGCTAGTCATGACCATGGTTATTACCAGAGCTCTAGCCAACAACCTAACATTTCCTAGCAACCTGGTGCCAGTCAAACTCCAGGCTCCTTTTTCCATGGCTACAATCCACAATCCAAACTACCTTTTCTAGCAACCCTGCACTTTCCAGACTTGACAAGGTTATTAAATGACCCCATCTGTCACGATCCAATTTGGCCTCCTATGCTAACCAAGTTACCTTCAAACATCCCAAATTTTGAAGCCAATCCTAATGAAGATCCTAGCGATCATGTGACTACCTTCCACTTATGGTGCTCGTCCAACTCATGGAGAGACGACTCTGTCGAATTGCGATTGTTTCAACGCACCCTCATAGGGAGTGCTGCGAAATGGTACATTGAGCGCGACTGCTCACAATACTCTTCCTTCAGTGAATTGGCAATGGTTTTCTTAAACCATTTCCAATTACTTGTGAGATACGATGTTGGCACTAAATTGTTGGCCAACTTCGAGCAGACAAAATCGAACCATATCTCGGATCACATTTGAGAGTGGAGACACCGAAAGAGTTTGATAAAAGTGCCAGTCCCACAAGCATTATTTCTAGAGTGGTTCCTTAAGTATTTGGTACCCTAGTTGTCTAAATACATCTCAACGTCCGAGGTGTTTTTCGAGGAAGATGCGATAATGAGAGATCAACAGCTAGAACTGATTTACTCTCAATTTGGTTTACTTTACGAAATTTTTTGAGATGCACCGAGGTCAATACTTGACAAGACCAAACAAAGGTTGAGACCACATGCCGATGGCATTATTGGTTCAGCACAAACAAAGCCCACTGATCCATTGTCAAATCAATTGCAAAAATTGTCGATACAACAGACAATGGCCAACCAAACCATGGGTTTGGTTGTTCCCCCTACCCAAAAGTCAGATGTACATAGTGTGCAAATGACAAACCCAAAGGCCACCCAACAGCCTGACGTAAAGAAGAAATAATGAAAGAAGGGTAAGGGGGATAAGAAACCCACTGATAATGTTGGAGGGGGGAAAATTGAAAATAAGAAGTCAAAGTATCCTTGTAATCTTTGCAAGGAAGACCACCCAATCCATTAATGCCCCCGGCTTGCGGAATCCCAGAATTTATTGGCACAACAATAGCCTATCGTGTTAATGAACCCATTTCCACACAGGAAAAATCTAACTCAAGCCTCCTCGAGCGCGAAAGGGGGAATTCAAGGACCCCCTCTGTATTTGAGTAATCCTTCATCCAAAAATGTGTATATGATGAAAGGTGATGCCTATATATTGACTAGATCACATGATTACCGAAATCCAAGCACCTCTGAGAAGGGTAAAGAAGCCGAAAACCCACCTCTTCCTCTCCAAATTGAGAATACGCTGGGCCAAACAATGACCCACATCACAAAAGGTGCGTTCAATAAAGCTTCTCATAATCCAAATGCACGGGCCGCCCATAACTACTATGTGGTGGAGGATTTATCACAAACCCCTTGTACGATGTCTACTTTGGAAGTCTTGCAGAGTTGACCTTCCCAGAGAAAGGCTTCGTTAGCTTCCCTAGGATCTGCTGAGACTTGTAATCCAGGAATGATCATGCTTGATATGACTGACTTAAAACCTCATCTTCCTTACCATGTAGTTTTTCAAATAGTAGTGGCTGACACCATGAAAACTTTTACTTGGAACATTTTCCGCACAGTGGTGGATGAGGGTGCATCGACACGCGTGATGTCTTTGGTGTGTTGGAAGGCCATCAGCCAACCCGTTTTGTCTCCATCAAATACTCTTCTTACAGATTTTGACGGTCGTTATTTCCGACCACATGGGATCATTCCTCTTTCCCCATGTAGCTAGGGGGGAAAATCGTATGCATCGAAATTGAAGTGGTAGATGCGTCTCTCGACTACAATATCTTGTTAGGAAGGATTTGGACCTATGCTATGCAAGAAGTGGTCGCGACAGTTTTTCCAGTCTTTTTGTTTCCACACGAGGGTCGGATCGTGACCATTAATCAGTTATCCTTCTCTCATCCTGAACCTTCATTGGGGCCGACATCGTCAACGTAGGGGTTGGTTTGTGCCAACCTTTGATGGGTACTTTCGATTACCCACCTCCGACCGACAATGTCCATTACATGACGAATGTCCCCAACTGGCCTCAAGCCAAAAATTTTCAAATCTCGTCATTTCACACGATGTACTTTAATGATCTGTGGACTCTTCCTTCCCCATCAGCTATGATGGAAGAGACAGAGCACCATGGCATGGCCATGCCTTTGTTCGCAGCATAAGTTGCATACTCGATCATTCAATAAGCTTCTGTCGACCCTGATATGACTCCAACACAATATTTAGATCTGGTGCTCGAGCCTATTTGGGCTCAAAGTTCCCTTGCCGATACAGATTATTTAGACTTATTATTGCCCTCAGACAAGGCGATTATTGAGGCAATGACTAGTCCGGACAAACCCTAGGATGATCTTCATCATAGATCTTACTTCCTACTAGAGTTAGGACGAAATGAAGCAGGTGAATTCATTCTGACTATGAATGGAGATATAGATTGTCCTATCAATCCTTTGTCAATGCACGTTGTTTACGCTAAAGGAAATATGGCAACGATATCTAAAATGATACCTATTGACATCTCCAGAACCCATGATGTCGTGGAGAATATCTTCGTCAGAGCGGATTGCTCCCTCGAGGAGATTCAAATATACACAGATTTATTTAAAGAATTATGTGTTGTGTTTGCCTGGTCTTATGAGGAAATGCCAGGCATAGATCCAAGAATCGTCAAACATGAAATCAAGAATTATCCTGATGTCAAACTGGTCTGGAAGAAGATTCATCTGGTTAATCCTAAGAAAGAAGTAGCTATTAACGCTGAAGTAGAGAAACTACTTAAAGCTGGTTTCATCTACCCCATCCAATTGAGCTAATGGGTGTCGAATCCTGTGCCAGTCAATAAAAAACAGAGTACGAATCGCATATGTATGGACTTCCGTGATGTGAACAAGGCATGCCCAAAAGATAATTTCCCCATGCCATTTATTGACCATATAGTCTATGAATGCGCAGGTTGCGAGGCCTTTTATTTCATGGATGGTTTTTCAGGATACAATCAGATACATATCAAATCCGAAGACCAACACAAAACTTCTTTCATTTGTCCATGGGGTACATTCGCTTATCGAAAGATGCCTTTTGGTCTGAAAAATGCTGGAGCTACATTTCAGCGGGCTATGTCTTTTTATTTCCATGACCTCAAACACATAGTTGAGTCTTATATCGATGATTTAGTGTCATGATCTCGCAAGAGAGCTGATCATCTGACACACCTCCAACTTATCCTTGAACGATGTCGCTACTACTGAATCCATTTGAATCCAAACAAGTGCAGTTTTTGCGTCACATCTGATAGTCTGCTAGGTTTCATAGTTTCGACAATAGGGATCATGGTCGATCCTCTAAAGGTTGAGGCAATAGTTTAGTTGCTTCCCCCATGCACCATCCCACAGCTTCAAAGTTTTCAAGAAAAAGAGAACTTTTTACGGTGTTTCATCGCAAACAATGCCGAGATCACAAAGGGTTTTATGTGTTTATTGAAGAATGACATTCATTTTCATTGGGATGAAGCTGCTCAATGTTCTTTCACAGAATTGAAATGCTCCCTCACATCTACCCCTCTTCTTTGGCCACCCAACTATAATAAATGTTTCTTATTGTACTTGGTCGCTGCGGAGTCGACCATCGGTATGGTCTTAGTTCAGAAGGATGATTTTCTCTCATAATACATGATTTATTACCCGATCCAAGGCCTAGTTGGACCAGAACTCAATTATTCCCACATTGAAAAACTTGCGTTGGCAACAATCCATGCTGTCCAATGGTTTCGTCATTACATTTTGTTTCACAAGACCACCCTCATTGTCGTTGTGAATCCATTTCAATACGTATTAACACGATGAGTCATCGATGGAAAGATCAGTAGATGGATAGTTATCCTCTAGGGATTCAACTTGGAGTTCGTTTTGGTGAAATCCAAAAAGTCGATGGTCTTTTTGGAACTCGTATCGAAAATTCTAGTAAAATGAGGTGATTTTATACCCGACGAGTTGCCTATCAAAGGAGACAAATTTTTGATCGCATCTTTCGACCCCTGGTATGGCGATGTCCTTATCTATATCCAGACTTTGAAGTGTCTCTCCTCTGCTTCTCTTGATGATCGCCTTCGTATACGCCATCATGATAAGAACTATATCATACTTGAAGACACTTTGTATCATTGAGGTGTACACTGCATCCTTCACCGATGTCTCACTCATGAAGAAGAAAAAATCATGCTTAATGATTGCCACACTAGAGCATTTGGCAGTCATTTGTCTGGGTTGGAAACAACCCAAAAAATTCTACGAGTCATTTACTTCTGGCCGAAATTAATCAAAGATTGTGTTGAATCGGTTAAGAAGTGCCACCCATGTCAGATATTCTCTCAGAAGATGAGGGCACACCCCGCTCCCCTGTTTCCCATTATTACTGTTGGTCCCTTCACTAAATGGGGGATTGATTACACTACATGCAACCCCCCTTCAACAAGGGGGCACCTCTATATCATTGTAGCAGTAGACTACTTCACCAAGTGGGTTGAAGATATGCCAACATTCAAAGATGACGGGGAGATAACAACTCTCTTTTTGTTCAACCAGATAATAGCAAGGTTTGATGTCCCAAGAGTGATTGTCACTGACCATGGTAGTCACTTTCAGAACAAAATAATGACCGAGTTAACGTCAAATCTTGGGTTGTGGAAATAACATTCATCACCCTACTACTCACAAGAGAATGGTCAGGTGGAAGCTGTAAATAAATCTCTTAAGACCATTCTATAGAAAACAATCAATTTGGCCAAGTCAAATTGGCATTTCATGTTATACTCAGCATTATGGGCTTACCAAACGTCTATTAAGACTGCAACCAGTTTCTCACCTTTTCAACTCATTTATGGCTGGAAGCATTCTTGCAAATAGAGTGCCAAATCTTGCCCTTAAAATTTGCAGTGCAGTTATTGCCAGACACTTCAGTGCTTGAAGAGAGTTTATTATATCTTGAGTAGCTCAATGAGCAGCGTCGTGACGTGGCCTTAGCTAACGAAGCTCACAAACAAAAATTCAAGTGTCAATATGATTGGTCTATTCGTCCTCGTATTTTCTCTGAAGGCGACCTTGTCTTGGTCTATGACCAAGATAAGGACCCCCGGGGGGTAGGCAAGTTCAAACCTATGTGGTTCAGACCTTTCATCGTGAAAGAGGTTCTAAAAAAGGCGCTTATCATCTAGTCAAATTTGATGGAAATGTTTTGGAAGAGCCTAGAAATGGGCTCTACCTCAAGAAGTATTACTCATAGCTGGGTCACCTTGGGTGACTTTTTGTAACATATGTATAGTCTTTGTACTATTACTTTTAGTTTTGTCTTCTGGTTTTATGGACGTGTCATTTTTTATGTTATCTTTTTTCACTGTGGAAAATGTCAAGTGAATCAGAGGTGTTTTTTGGGTTCGTGGACAACGCTAGCCAACACACTCAGAGGCTTGCTTCCGCATCTTAGGTGATTTTCACACCTCAAGGCTAGTTGCTATCTTCAGGAGGTATCTGTTTAGGCGACACCACAAACAATGTCATCGAATACAACGCAGTTATTGAGTTGCTTCGTGATGCTTTATCACTTGGTATCTCTCACCTCTGGGTCTATTTAGACGCTCAGTTGGTTGTGTCTAAGTTAAATGGATTTTACCGCATTCATGATCCTACTCTACACCAATGGTTCCTTAGGGTGCGTCTCTTAGAACAAAAATTTGATTACATTACGTATATCCATGTTCCTAGGAGATTAAATCAAGTGACAGATACTCTAGCTAATCGTATATTAGATTGACATGTTGCACATATGTAATAAAAGACACACACATACACATGTAAATACATTTGCAAATATAATCCATAAAACACGAAGATATGTAAACACGCACACACACACACACACACACACACACACACACACACACACATATATATATATATATCGCAAAGTATCAGAGTACATAAGTGGGCACAAGCGCCTCAAAAAATATGTGACTAGTAAAGAGTCACGGGGCTTATGCCCTCAAAAATATACAAAAGGTGCTCTTGGCACATAAGAAGTCCATTCTAGGCTAGGAGCAGGGCATGTTGGCCCTACCGTAATGAACAACGATGTTAGCCAGACATCGAAAAAGATTGACCCAGGTTCGTGGTACCTCAACAACGTGAGTCTGCATGGATGGTGGGAGATCCTCGATCATCACCATGGGGATTGTCCAAGTAAGCGCAGTGAGGTTCCGCTCTACCTGTCTCAAAACTCTCTCAGCCTCCCCAGGTGGAGGTCCCCTTGTTGTTGTTGGTCAACCAACCATGGATGGTCCCGCCTTTGGTCGAGGACGTCGCCTTGTCCTCACAAAGTCTGCTGGACGCACTGGCCCCATGTCTGCACATAACAGATACATACGTGTCAGATACTTTGGTATACAAAAAAAATGATATATTTGAAAAAACATAAAAAATAAATAACTTTATAAGCAAAGAAACAAACTTACCCATCTCTCCTCTCTCCTCTTCGGGAGGTACTGACATCTCAGAATCTCTAGAGAAATTGATCCCAACATAGGGGTATTCCTCTATGGCCGGAATCTGTTGTGCCCATAAACCAAAAAAAATGTCGTCGAAGGCCTTAATGGTACTTCCTCCCCCCTGTCGCGGAAAAAACGTCACCCATTTGCATAGCGCAGGGTGAGGGGCCTTGTGCCCTCATATGGTCTCTCTAGGACTGAGACTAGGTACTCTCAAAGAAGAAGAAAGAACAAAAAATAGTCCCAAACCCAAAGTTTTTGTGCCTTCACATATGACACTCTGTCAATGGCTTCTTCATGAAGTCTAGTAATGTGGTGCTCTAGTCAAAATTTTTTGAATTTAAGCACTAAACCACACAATTCATGTGCACCCGGGAAGCCTAATGCAAAGACTCAGACCCAGTGATCCGCCAAATGAGCAAGACTATCACTTTCAGTGATAGGTTTGTAATCTTGTTTATTGGGACCTGTGTGGCCATTTTGTCTGTGCCAACCTCTCAATGGAGTACAATCAACTCCTCTATGTTGTGAGGCCTGGAGGGAAATGTGAGGAAGTTGACTGGTTCCCCTCTCCTTGAGAGGCCAGTCAGAAAGTAGATATCTTCATTCGTTGGATTCAACGACTGACCCTCAAGCATGAAGGCCTTTGCATCTGGATGTGAATAATCCACCAAGGCATTCAGTAGCCTGGGTTGTGCCCACATGAAAAGACAATGATTTCTTTTTATCAAACCACATTGCGTCAATGCGGAAAAATCATTAGGGTCCTCGTCGACCAAAATATCAATGTCCTCATGCTCCCTTTCTCTCCAGTGAACATACATCCTACAATAGACAAAGTTCAGGAGGGTTAACTCTTGTTTTTATTTTTATTTTTTCACATATTAGAGGGTATACGCGGACTGTAATGTACACAGTTGTGTGTGCACGTGTGCAGTATTTCCTCTGCATGCATGCACATGTGGGTTGTCATAGGATAGCTCGCGTATACGTAGGGCCGACCTTTTTAAAGGTCAACGCCCCCTCAAAAAACAAAATAAATGCATAATTTAAAAATTGAAATGTAAGAGGAGCTAGTATGTACTTACTTGGTCCAACCAGAAGTTTGTTTCATCCACTAAAGCTCCCATAATCAATTCTTTTCACAAAGGGGTATTTTTGGCTTTTAGTCAATTTCTCAATTAGCAATAGTGATAATGAGCTGCCAACTTCTATTTATAGACTTTTTGGCCACTTTTTGTTGTTTTTTGGACCCTTTTGTTGGTTTTTATAACCTGAAGAATGGTTCAAGAGTTTCTTAGGGGATGTTACGATAAGTTTTACTTTGGATATTGGGAATTTTTTTCGGAGATTTGGGTCTTTTTAAAGGTCTTTTGGTGAAAATACATTTTTCCAACTTTGTGCATGTAAGATAGGATTCCACTTCCATTGGTTGCACCTCATTGTCTTTTTCTCTTTGCCATAGGATCGATCCCACTAAATTGAGACACCAAACCCTCTTTTTTTTCTCTATAAGTGTCGTAATTTAGTGGTAGAGCGTACCTGTACATGGATGCCCTAGGTAGATCCTGGTTGCATTTTGGCATCCATGTTGTCACTAATGACTATAGGCTTGGGAGTCCTTATTAGTTTTTCCTTATTACGAGTATGAGCCTCATTTTCATGATTCATTATCTCACTTGAACTCATCCTCAGGACTCTCGAACACAACGTGTCTTCTTTTAAGCCCTTTTCATACCCTCTAAAAATGAAAATATTGTCGAGCGATCTTGTTGACCTTCACGCTCTCTAAACTGAAATTTGAAGGCACGTCTGTCTAACGGTAGTTTACCCCTTTTTCGGTCTAGATGGTCAATTGTACGAACAAAGGTATACTCTAGGAGCCTCAGTTCTCTAGAAGAGTACTCCCAAGTATCATTTAAACCCTTTTTCAGGCTTGAGAGACTAAATTTAAGAAAAAGAAACCCCCATGGAGTCCATAGTTAAGCTCTTTTCAGACTCCCTAAAATTGAAAAGATCGTCGAGTGACCTTATTCTGTCACACTCGTTAAAATGGTCTAGAAGAACATCCCTTACGGAGTCCATAGTTAAGCTCTTTTCAGACTCCTTAAAAATGAAAAGATTGTCGAGTGATATTGTCTTTGTCACACTCATTAAAAGGATTTTGAATAGATGTATGTTCGGTGCTAGTTTACCCCTTTTTTGAACCAACCAGACTATCTTCGAAAAAGGTACCCCAACAGAGTGTCCTTTTACACTTTTTCAGACTCTCTAAATACGAAAAACCGTCGAGCTTACCTTCTCTGGGCTCGTTAAAATTACATTGAAGGACATTACCATTGTGTCTTATTAATCACATTTTCATACCTACCTCTTTGGCCTAAAACTAGATCCATGTTGCTCTCAACTGAACCATCTGAGGCATGCCTTATACACAAGCCCTGTAGCACTTTGCCTCTGTGTCTTGACACCTTGGCCCATGGAAGATTTTTCCCAAGTGTCCTTTTCTTGCATATGTCCCTTTGATCTGAGAATCCATGTGTTCCTTGCGCTTGGAACTAGTATGTCTGCGACACTCGATCCTCCTTTGTAACGTAGCATTCTTTTATTCTTTTTCAATCTTTCCAAAATTATTGAAAAAGACAAAAAACTCAAATATACCCCAAAAAGCGGAAGGGAAAAGTATTTTTTTTTTGTTGGAAGCACAATGAGTCTCCCTTGGACAAAGCACATCCTTTCATTTGTTCATCAAGATTTGGGATCTAACATGACCTTAGGAAGTTGTTATAACTACATAGAGTTGTGTCCTCCTCCATTTGGTTATTCTTCCAAACATATGGAGAGTTTGCGTTCCCTCCTGCATCGTGAACTTATGTCAACATCATGTTTCTTGAGTCTCATCATTTGTTGTGCTATTGTCCAAGGGAATTTTTTACCAAGCTTGATTCGTCCCCTCTACAGTTTGTCTCTTGCCCTCATGCCTGACCATCCCAAAATCCAAATCAAATATTTGTTCGAAATCAATGAAGCCCTCAGCCTGATCATCAAAATCCTCTAGTCCGTTCTGGACAAGTCGTCGAAGACCTCTTGGTAGTGAAGTCGTACACTCATATTACACTCCTACCCGAGTTATGAAGATTTTGAAATTGTTTCTCGAGCTCTAATGACCTCATCTCCAGCCATCAGGCCTTATCGACTTCTGGAAGATGGATACTATACATGTATATATTTTTTATTTCGAGATGTGGATCCGTTGTGTATTGCTCGCAACTAAAATTTATATAGTTATATGACATGGATCTGTAGTGTATTTGATTGGAAGCCATGATTTTATTTCATCCCGAGCATGGGTATGCCCGCCTCGGTGAGACAATTGTTATTTTGCATATGATACCTCCTGAACTCTGGTCCCTGGGATCTTTTGTTTCGTACGTTGTTGAACATTGATAATGTATTTCGGCCATCAGATGCTCTTCTGACCTCACACATTAGGGGGCATATTTAATAACCCTAATTTGCACTAGATATGCTTACCTAGCATCAGACCATCTCATTTTACATATTTTTCCAAGCCACTACTAAAAAACTTCTTAAAAACACCCTTTTTTGAAGGCATACACACCCTACTCCAGTACTGCATGCGTGTATATGCTAGCTGACCCACTACAGCCCGCGTATACCTACAAAAGCATGAAAAATATAAAGTTGTAGACAAAACACATAGTTTTAGGTAAATTACCTAAACCATTTGACCACCCATAGATAGTCACTCGACCAAATACCTAGACCTTTCTAGCCTATAAAAGAAGGGGTAGGGGTCCCATTTGGAGGAGGAAGATAATAGTAAAGAAACTCTACCCAATTTTCGAATTCCCTTTGCCCCAACATTTTGCAACTAGTGTGTGAAGATAAGCATATACGAAAGCAGTTGGAGCACAATTGAAGAGGATCCCAGGACTAGATTCGAGGAGTAATGGCCGATCTCACTATTGTAAATTACTCTTGTGAGATTAATAAAAAGAAGTACTTTTCCCATCCCGCCACATGAGGTTTTTAAATGTTTAATATTGATTATATTTTGATAGAATCTCTAACCCATTAGTTCATAGATCATATGCATGCTTGGAGTTCTTTGTTTGCCTATTTGTGAATGCAAGTCATCTTTGGGAGGAGATTTGCAGTCAAGGAGCGACCAAACATTAAAGGATCGACATCAAACACGAAAACCAAGGTACAATAACTTGATCTTTTTAACCTTGTATTTACATATGAATAATGGGGTTTATGAATGGGATGATGGTAAGAAGTAGGAGACTTTAGGTCATTTATGCATGCACTATAGAACCCTTAATGCTAGTCTGTAGGGGGATTTGCCACCCACAACAACTAGGGTGTTGTGGGGATGCACAGGCAACAACTGATCACGACGTTGTAGTGGGAGGAATACAATAGGTGGAGAGAAACCGCTGGGGCTTGACGATGGGTGTTATGCCCTTAAGAAGGTGAGATGTGCCTTTACATATTCAACGACAAACAATTGAGGTCTCTAAAGGCCTCAATCATTTGTTATGACAGGTGACATGAGAAGTAGTGTGCTATGCAGAGAACAATGTGATACAGGAGGATGATTAGAGTCCTTAGTCATTTTTTAGTCTTTATGATGATATTATGGATATGAAGGGCCAAATGTTTCCTCGTCATGTAATTTTGTATGATGTATTTCAAAAACCTTTTTCTATCATGCATATATATATATATATATACGAGTTTTGCGGTGGCTACCTATCTTGCATTTTTTTGTTTAATGTGATTTTTTTGTACATATGATTTGTATTTCAAATGTTTATCTATGTATAATATACCAATACAACATGTAATTTGCTAATGAATCCGCGATTATGTTGAGTTCTCTTGATATGCGTCTGTACTTAAGAAATTCAAAATATCTCTCGAGACGAAAAACCCTCAGATGGAGATGTAGTAAAGTCGAGTTGTGAATGGCATACTCATGATTTAGTTGACGAACCACAAGCTGCAAGTCGAGGTTAATAATCAATTGAGATATACTTAGAGAGGAGGCTTCGGTTAAGAGTCTGATGACGGGATGATGTTCTGCAACCTGATTGGTTGACGATCAGAGGAAAATTCCTCCCAAACTCACTAAATTTCCAAAGTGGTAGATGAGCAAAGATGTAGAAGTGATGTTTTGGGTATGTTGACTAGCGCCATCTGCAAACCCAAAATAGAAACTCAACACGTACTACAAGATCAACGATATGACAAAAAATGAAGCAATCAATTTTTCTACTTTTCATTTGGAGGGCGAGGCCCATGAGTGGTGGCACCATGGGATAGTGACATTGGGTCACATTCACATCACCTCATTAGGCAAAAGTAAACTCACACAAGTCACATATCGAGATTACATACCAATGATCTAGCGACGCATGTCAGCTCTAGGTATTGTTCCATGCTTTTACTAGTATTCTAGTATAGATATATTCATTTGAAGGTCTAACTAAATATTGGTTTGGTTATTTTTACATGCATGCTCTCTCTCTCTGTGAAGTTTTGTACATGTGTGTCATTATTGTAATTGCTTAACTATTCAATATATCTTAAACAAGTTGTTCCACCTAAAACCACACGCAAAATCACCACACATGTTAAGCTCAAGTTATCAAACGTAATAAGAAACCTAAATAACCCATTCAACAACCCAACTCATATCATATATATGATAGACAGGTTTAGTAGAGAGTTAATATCCAGGTATGCGGATTTGGGATAATACATGCTTGATATTAACCTTCTTAAAATTAGATTATGATTATGACTAGTAACAACCACATTTAAGTAAAAATTGGTTGATATAAGTCATTTTCCACCCTTTAAAATAATGAGGCTGATAGACCTATATAAACAACCTTTTACTTAAATCTGGTTATTG
>ML777379.1:265806-276240 GCA_009831015.1 Picea engelmannii | reverse complement strand
AAAAAGTGACAAAAAGAGGCCAAAAAGTCTATAAATAGAAGCTGGCAGCTCATTATCACCATTGTTGATTTGGAAATTGACTCTAGAGCCAAAAGACCCCCTTTGCCAAAGATCGTGATTCCGGGAGCTACAGTGGATGAAACGGACTTCTGCTTGGACCAAGTAAGTACAAACTCCCCTGTCCAGTTATTCCATACCTCATTTTTAGCATTTATTTGTTTTTTAGGGGTGGGCGTCGACCTCAAAAAGGTCGGCCCTAGGTAAACGCAGGTTGTCCAGAGACAGCCCACGGGTACCCGCGGGCAGAGCAAAGCCTGCCTGCGGGTACCCGCGACTGTCGCCTCGACAGGCCGCGGGTACCCCCCCCGCGTTATGAAAAACAAGTGGAAAGATGAATTGAACCTCTTTTACCTTGTGATGTTGGCAGGATGTATGTTTAGTGGAGGGAAAGGGAGCACGAGGCCTCCAATGAGTTAGTGGTTGCAGATCCGAACATTGTGGCCGTGCTGACACAGTGTGGTTTAGTGAAATTATTTTTATGTCCGTTCATGCACACGCAACCAAGTCTATTGAATGCCCTGGTTGATTACTGGCACCCTGATGCTGAGGCGTTCATGCTAGAGGGGAAGTCCTTGGTGCCCACCACTGAGGATATTTACTTTTTGACTAGCCTCTCGAGGAGAGGGGAACCAGTCAACTTTCATACTTTTCCTGCGGGGCCGAGCAAAGTCTCAGAGCTTATAAATGAGTGTTGTGTGGCTGGGACCGATCATAGGACTTCCTTGGTAACCGTTAGTAGGATCACCAGCCTCACCCTACAAACTATTCTATCACTTATTGGGCGGATTACCGGCTCAACAACCGTGCATCAGGCTTCGCGTGCACAGATGAACTGTGCAATCCAGTGCATGAATGCACACATTTTTGATTGGAGTACCACATTGTTAGAGTGCATGAAGAGTCAGTTGACAGCTTGCAGACAGCGGACACAAAGGAACTTCGGGTTTGGGACCATCCTGTGTTCATTCTTTTTCGAGAGAGTTCCGTGTTTCAGTCCTCAGCTGACAGTACGAGGACATCTGGCCACTTTCCCCGCATTATGCAGATGGGTAGCGTTGTTGCCGCGACAGGGTGGTGGAAGGACCGTGGAGGCCTTTGACGACGACTTTTTTTCTTGGTTATCATGACAGATCCCAGCTATAGAGGACTACCCATATGCGGGGATCGACTTCTCCAGAGATCCAGCGATACCAGTGCCTCCTGGTGAGGAGCGAGGTGAGATGGGTAAGTCTCCACCTATACAATTTTTTTTGTTTGCATATGTAATTTTTATGTCTTTTTGATATATATATCATGTTTTTGTATACTCGAGTTTTTGATGGGTGAACGTTTATTGCATGCAGATGTGGGACCTGTGCAACCTGCCGACTATGCACGGAACAGGCGTCGCCCATAGCCAGAAGCTGCAGCTGCCGCTGCTAGAGGAGTAGCAGTAGCCGGGAACCTCCCAGCAAGAGAGGCCGAGAGAGTCCCAAGGTGGATTGAGCGGAACTTTACTGCGCTCACTCGCACAGTTCCCATGGAAAATATAGAGGACCTACCGCCCTCCATGCAGACTCATGTTGTGGGGGCACCTCGGACGTGGGTCTGATTGTTTAAGCGTTTAGCCCAGGCTGTACATGATTATAACAGGGCCCATAGGCCCTAAGCAGACTTTAGACTTTTATGTGCCACGGGCACTGATATGTATATATTTTTTGAGGGCATAAGCCCAGTGACTCGTTATTGTTCCCACTTTTGAGGCATTTGCGCCCATCTATGTACTCTGAGGGTTTGATGATGTTTATATATGATTTTTTATCTCTTTTTGTGTCTTATGGATTTATGTGTACAAAAATGTATTTACATGTTTATGTTCATGATCTTTTTATATGTGAGCAAGATGCCAATCTAAAATGTGATTAGCTAGAGTATCCATGATTTGATTTAGACTCCTAGGAACATGAAAATATGTAATATAATCAAAGTTTCATTCCAAGAGACGTACCCTAAGGAATCGTCAGTGTAACGTTGGGTCGTGAACCCGGTATATTCTGTTTAGTTGCGACACAACCAATTGAGCGTCTAGATAGACCCGGAGATGAGAGATACCCAATGACAAAGCGTCACGAAGCAACTCGATAACTGCACTATACTCAACAACATTATTTGTGGTGTTACCTAAGCATATCCCTCCGGAAGATAACAACTGACCCTGTGGTGTAAATATCACCCAAGATGCAGAGGCATGCCTCTGCTTGTGTCGACTAGCACCGTCCGCATACCCAACGAACACTTTGGACTCACTTGACATCTGCCATATTGACGAAAGATAACATCAATGACACATCCATAACACATTTTTCAAAAGAAATGTAAAAAAGTAATTGTACAAAGACTATACATATGTTACAAAAAGTTACCCATAGTGACCATTCTATGAGTAATACTTCTTGATGTAGAGCCCATTTCTAGGCTCTGCCAAAGCATTCCCTTCAAAATCAACCAAACGATAAGCGCCCTTTTTTAACATCGCTTTAATAATGAAGGGTCTGAACCACATGGGTTTAAACTTTCCTGCCCCCAGGGGGTCCTTATCTTGGTCGTAGACCAGGACAAGGTTGCCCTCAGAAAAAATCCAAGGACGAACGGACCTATCATATTGACACTTGACCTTATGTTTATGAGCCTCGTTGGCCAGGGCCGCTTCGCGACGCTGCTCATCAAGATGCTCAAGGTGTACTAACCGCTCTTCAAGTGGAGAAGTGTCTGGCAATAACTGTACTGCCAATTTCAGAGATGGGATTTAACATTCGATGGGCAAGACTGCCTCCAGCCCATAAACGAGTTGGAAAGGTGAGAAACCGGTTGCGGTCTTAACTGACGTTCGATAAGCCCATAATGCCGAGTATAACATCAAATTCCAATTTGACTTGGCTGAGTTGATAGTTCGCTGTAGAATTTTCTTAAGAGTTTTGTTTACAACTTCCACCTTCCCATTGGCTTGGGGGTAGTAAGGTGATGAATTTTCTTGCCGTAACCTAAGCTTTGACGTTAACTCGGTCATCATTTGATTCTGAAAGTGACTGCCATGTCGGTGACAATCTCTCTCGGGACACCAAACCTTGCTATAATCTGGTTGAATAAAAAGAGAGCTGCAGTCTCTCTGTCATCTTTAAATGTTGGCATAGCTTCAACCCACTTAGTGAAGTAGTTGACAACTACGATGATATAACGGTGCTCCCTTGCTGATGGGGGGTTGCATGTAGTGTAATCAATCCCCCACTTAGTGAAGGGACCAACTATGATGATAGGAAACATAGGAGCTGGATGTGCCCTCATCTTCCGTGAGAATATTTGGCACGGATGGCACTTCTTGACCGACTCCATACAATCTTTGATAAGTGTGGGCCAAAAGTAACCTGCTCGTAGAATCTTTTGGGCTATTGCCAACCCAGATAAGTGACCGCCACAAGCTCCTGTATGAAAATCGTTGAGCACTATGACAACCTCCTCATGAGTGAGACATCAACGAAAGATGCAGACTACACCTCTCCAATACAATGTATCATTGAGTATGAGATAATTCTTAGCCTGATGGCATATCCGCCGACGCTCATCATGATAAGCAAAGGTGAGGCACTTCAAAGTCTGGAGATAGATCAATATATCTCCGTAACAGGGGTCTGATGATTCAATCAAAAACATATCCCCCCGGATAGGCAATTCCTCAGGCACAACGTCACCTAACTCAACCGGAAGTTTCGAAATAAGTTCTGCGAAGACCAATGACTTCTTGGACTTTGCTGAAACGAAGTCTAAGTCAAATTCTTGGAGGATGACCATCAATCTACTAATTTTTCTACCGATAACTCGTCATGTCAACATGTACTAGAATGGATTCACGACAGCAACGATGGTGGTCTTGCGAAACAAAACATAATGATGGAACCGTTGAACAGCATGAACTGCCGCCAACACAAGTTTTTCTAGATGGGAATAATTAAGTTCCGGTCCTACGAGGCCTCGGCTCAGGTAATAGATCACGTATTCTGAAAACGAATCATCTTCCTGAACCAAAACCATGCCTATAGTTGACTCTACGACAGCCAGATATAATAGGAAATCCTTGTTATAATTAGGTGGCCATAGCAGAGGCACGGTTGTGAGGGCGTGTTTTAATGCGTCGAAAGAGCATTGAGAGGCTTCATCCCAGAAAAAAAGAACATCTTTCTTCAGTAAACGCATAAATCCCTTGGTGATTTCGGCATAGTTGGCGATGAAGCGTCGTAAGAAGTTCGCCTTGCCTTGAAGACTTTGAAGTTGTAAAATTGTGCGTGGGGGGGGCAACTAGACTATTGCCTCCACCTTAAGAGGATCCACCATGATCCTTGTTGTCGATACAATGAAACCTAACAAACGTCCTGACGTGATGCAAAAGCTACACTTGTTGGGATTCAAGCGAATCCTGAAGTAGCAACAACGTTCGAAGATTAGTCTGAGGTGCATAGGATGATCCTTTTGCTTGCGAGAGCGTGATGCTAAATCATCTAGATAGGCCTCAACTATATGCTTGAGGTCATGAAATGCAAAAGACATGGCCCGCTGAAAAGTGGCTCCAGCATTCTTGAGGCCAAAAGGCATCTTACGATAGGCAAATGTACCCCATGGACAAATGAATGTCATTTTGTGTTGGTCCTAAGGTTTGATTTGGATTTGATTATAGCCCGAAAAACCATCCATGAACGAAAAGGCTTCACAACCGGCACATTCATCAATGATCTGGTCGATGAATGGAGTTGGATAATTATCTTTTGGACATGCCTTGTTCAAATCACGGAAATCGGTACATACACGAATCGTGCCCTGTTTTTTATCGACCGGCACGGGGTTTGACACCCATTGAGTCAAATGAATAGGGTAAATGAACCCTGCCTTGAGAAATTTCTCAACCTCACTCTTGATGGCTGTTGCTTTCTTAGGATTAACTGGATGAAGTTTTTGTCGAACATGCTTGGCATCAGGATACGTTGTGATTTCATGTTCAACTATTTTTGGATCAATACCTGGCATTTCCTCATAAGACCAGGCAAAAACGTCACAAAATTCTTTGAAAAGATCCATGTAAATATGAATCTCTTCGGGGGAGAAATCCGCTCCGACGAAGACATTCTCCATGACGCCAGGGTTTCAGGAGATGTTAATAGGTATGGTTTCAGCGATAGTCACCATATTTCCCTCAGCATAAATTTCCTGTGTAGCTAAGAGGTTAATAGGACACAACTGATCTCCCGTCATGGTGATAGTGAATTCTCCTGCCTCGATTCGGTGTAACTCTGGGAGGAAATATGACCTGTGATGAAGATCGTCCCAAGGTTTGTCCAGACTAGTCATTGCTTCGATTACTGCTTCGTCAGAAGGCAAGATTAAGTCTAACGAATCTGTGGTAGCAAGAGAATCATGAGCCCAAATAGGCTCTAGAAGTGGATCCAACTCTTGTGAGGGAATCGGATCGGGAGTAGCTGAAGCTTGCTGGACTAAAGAGTACGCTACTTCAGCATCTGACAAGGGCATGGACATGTCGGAGTGCCCTGTCTCATCCATCATGGCTAATGGGGAAGGAAGAATCCGCGGATCCTCAAAGTAAGTCGTGCGGAATGACGAAATGTGAAAAATCTCAGCCTTGTGGTGATTCGATATAAACTTGACATCATTATGAGGAGGTGGGTAGTCAAAGGTACCCATCAAGGATGGGCACAAACCAACTCCTACGTTAACGACACCGGGTTGAGGGTTATCAATCATGGGAACTGTGGATGCCCCCAAAGTTGGGTCAGGTCTAGAGAAGGACAATTGATCAATGGTCACTATCTGACCCTCACGTGGAAATAAAAAGACTCAGAAAACTGTAGCGACCACAGCTTGCATAGCATAAGTCCAACTCCGACCTAACAAGAGGTTATAGTCGAGGGGAGCATCGACTACCTCTACTTCAACGCACACGGTCTTCCCTCCTAACTGTACAGGGAAATAAGGAACAATGCCATGTGGTCGGAAAGAACGACCGTCGAACGCAGTGAGGAGAGTAGGTGATGGAGACAAAGCAGGCTGACCAATGGCCTTCCAACATGCTAACGACATAACGCAAGTCGAAGCACCCTCGTCAACCACTGTGCGGAAGATATTCCATGTAAAAGTTTTCGTGGGATGAGCCACTACTATCTGAAACGCGACGTGGTAAGGCAGACGAGGTTTCAAGTCGGTCGTATCTAACATCTTGGAATGTTAGAATCAAACATCTTGAAATGCAAAACATTTTTAAAGTGAAAAATTTGAGATCCAAAATTAAATGAATGTAAACTTATTTAAACAAATTAACATCATTTAAAACACACAAATTGTATATGCACACAAATATTGAAAACAAATTTAAACCATTATTGTTTTTAATAAAATTCACATTATTAAAAACCCATTCTCACATATTACATGGAATGAATTGATAGATAAAGATTTGAACATATTATTTTTAATCTTTTATGTTTTAAGACAAAGGTTTACATAGTATAATTAACAATGTTGGGTTGATTCAATCTTATGTCCATTATCGTTGTTATCTAATTATTAATTAATATCTGATGTTCAGAAAATATAACTCAGAGAGATGGGAGTTGTATCTAACATAAAAGTTTGAATTATAAAGTAGCGATGGAAGGAAGTGGAGAGATTACTTTTTCGAGTTCGGAGAACACAAATAACAAATATGAAATCAATTTTATCATCTTCAAAGCAATTTTTAATGGAGAGAATGCGTTATGTGTGCATAGGGCTGATAACCTTTTTTATTTTGGCGGTATTATTGATGGCGAAGCCAAATTCTTCCCACGAACAACCATATAACAGTTGTAAAGTCACAATCGGGCAGATCAAGTAGCATGAAGGAGATAAGGAACTTATCACTGCTATCTCAACATTTGACGTGCTGAGAAACTTGAAGAAAGGAGACATGCACAGTCGATTCACGGAATTGAAGAGATTTCTTGCAACATTCATATGTATCCCACAGCTTGACCAAGATGGCATGCCACCCACAGTTGTGCTCGATGACCAACTGGAGGTGGCACTCTGTATGTACCAAAGAAGCTTCAATATTTTTGAGACGGTAATTTTATACAGTGCCACCTTGGACACTCTACGGGTCCCCAAATGCGGAAGGGAAGATGTTTGAGATGGCTTGGATTTCATGCTCTTTACCAAACCCAAAGTTCCCAAAGCAATATTATCAAGACACAATGGTAGGCGATTGAGTAGCCAACTGGAGGCCCAGCTATGGAAGGTTATGGGCCGTAAAAAAATGTGGCAGACCACAAGAAATATGACGTATGCCTTCTCCGATCTCCCCGAGTCTGCCATCCTGTCCAACAATGAAATTAGGTCAGCAGTGGCTTCTGCCTTCCAGAAGTGGGTCGCTGTCATTCCCATGGATTTCCAGCAGACCCATGAATTTGAAGGGGCGAATATAAGATTTAGTTCCTTGCCGGAGACCACAGAGACAGAACGCTCTTCGACGAGCCTCTCCGTAGAGTGATGCACGCATTTCCACTGGAGGACGGGCGATTTAAATTCGTTAGGGCCGAGGTTTGGACGATGAACATGGCCATGACAAATCATATCTACCTTTTGGACCTTACGATGGTGGCACTTCACGAGATCAGGCATATGATTAGGTTGGACCATTCCAAGGTTTGTGGCTCTGTCATGTTCCCCAATGTTGATTGCAGAAAATTAAAGTGTGAGTTGACCGATCATGATATCAAGGTCACCACGGCTCTCTATGGACCTCACACTTCCCAGCATGACTATTATATTCCAAACCACTGGCCTCCTCATGGCCCTCGCACTTCCCAACAGGACTATTATATTCCAAACCACAGGCCTCCTCATGGAGACTTCAAAAAGCATGCAGGATACCAACAACTTTTCGATTCTGAATAGGCTGCAGATTCTTTGGTTCTCTATGTACTTGTTTCTCTTGCCATATGTTTTGTTTTTATGATTTCTCGGTTAACTGATCATTGTTTTCGGAAACTTCATCGTTGTTTTCGGAAACTTCATCGTTGTATATGGACAAAAGAAATATAGCGAGCCAAAAATAAACACAGAACATTTCTTTCAAATTAGTAATCTGCCTGAACCTTTCTGGAAGTCGTTCAGATGCATGCCATGATTATTTAATGGTAGAGAATGGTTATTTATTCGGATTCCAAGTGCTTTTATCAACAAATCCAGATTAATCTCTTGAATTGTTATAATATGGACCCATGATTGATCTAAAATATGGACCCATGGTTTCTTTGTTTTTATTTATGAGGATGATGAGTAATGGATTTTCATATAAATAACTCGGAGAGATAAAAAATTCTTAGATATACTCATCAAGAGGGCTAGCGAGCCAGATTCCTTTTGACCCATTGGAGAAGGAGGAAAGGCGCTCCATTCGAGATAGGTTCCATCAGATTCTGATGATGGAATCTACTTTGGAGAGTCTTTCAGTGTTAGTCAGTGTGAGTGCATTCCCAACATTTGGACATATTACTTCTGGCAATGATATAGAGAGCCAAGAGCCTAGTAGCAACAGATCCATCCAGGACGAGTCTTCTAGGGAAAAAGGTGGCTTCATTGGGATAAATCTCTCATATTTAGAGGATTCTTGCTCGTGCATGCATCAGATTCATTTTTCGGCAACAGATTCAGTGTTGCATGCAACAGTAAACTCACACATGTCACAGATTGGGATTACATGCCAATGATCTAGCAACGCATGTTAGCTGTAGGTATTGTTCCATGATTTTACTAGTATACTAGTATAGATCTAGTCATTTGAAGGTCTAACTGAATATTGGTTTGGTTATTTTTACATGCATGCACTCTCTGTGAAGTTTTGTACATGCATGTCATTATTGTAATTGCTTAACTATTCAATATATCTTAAACAAGTTGTTCCACCTAAAACCACATGCAAAATCACCACGCATGTTAAATTCAAGTTATCAAACGCAATTGGAAACCTAAATAACCCATTCAACCACCCAAAGCATATCATATATATGACAAACAGGTTTAGTAGAGAGTTAATATCTACATATGTGGATTTGGGATGCGGATTTGGGATAATACAACCTTGATATTGACCTTCTTAAAATTAGATTATGATTATGACTAGTAACAACCACATTTAAGTAAAAAGTGGTTGATATAAGTAATTTTCCACCCTTTCAAATAATGAGGCCGATAGACCTATATAAACCACCTTTTACTTAAATGTGGTTATTGCTACTTTATAATTATAGTAATAAAAATCACATAATCCCATCAAAACCACTTGTAGTTTCAACAATATTATTTATTTATTAAAAACTAATAAAACTTGGAAATGAGACATGAAAGAATATTTAAAACCTACCAATTGAAAAGATCTTACAATCGATTATGCATAGAACATTCTGATCCCATTAGCTTCAATTCTGGATATGAYAGGAACATGAACAAGAAKGCTRAGATTATCTCAGAAAATYAAGGATCGATCGAAACTCATTGGGAGAAGGATGAGAAAGATATTCCCTCAATATATATCGTTATATGAATATATTCTATAAAATGAATGAGAATATATCATGGAAATTGACCTTTCAATTTCAATTGGTAGATTCCATTATTATTTATTTTTATTTATCCATTTTTCCTGATTTCTATTCTCCTGTTTTAAGTCTTTGTATATTTTATTTGTTAATGTTATCCATGTCAATGTTATCCATTTTAATTATAAAACTTTTTCTTTATTTTGAATTAATTACATGTCAAAATCTAATCTTTTTACAATAATACTTAATAAAATGGAACACTATATACTTTGTAATGAGTTCCTTATAATATGTACCATCACCAATAAAATTCTCTTACCAAAAGATGACGAGAGTCTTGAAAAGAACGTCACCAAAAAAAACAACATCTAATGTATATAACAATCTTCTAATGGATTTCGCTACATATATCTATTTATATGTAATATGGATATGGTCATTACATAACTAATTATAACAATATTCTATTGGATTTCGCCACATATATCTATTTATATGTAATATGGATATGATCATTACATAACTAATTATATAGTGTTAAAAATATTGTTATTTTTTTATATGTATTAAAATATTTTATAAAATTATTTAATATGTTTAAAAAAAAACAATAATTTTAGTAAAGGTAAAAAAATTATAGGAATAGAATATTATAATAGTATTTCAAATTGTCTTTACTAAATTAATATTTAAAAAGACTAAGAGGTTGGTTCTTAGAAAATAGTTATGAGTGTTTGTAAAATTAAACGAATGG
>ML777379.1:246101-265354 GCA_009831015.1 Picea engelmannii | reverse complement strand
ATCTATTGGCCATAAATAAACATATATTTCAATACGACAACCTTCTATAGTCCAAAATAAGGAGTGTTGGGAATCTTCTCAAACACATACAAGACATTCAAAATTTAAGCTTTGAAACAGTGAGAAAGTTAAACATAAGACTCATAAAAATAAGAAGTAAATTGTCCTTAATGAGCCTCATTGATCTCCCAAGTGTCTTCTTATAGCGTCAATCCTTTCTTAGATAACCTATTATCTTCATAGTTTGTGTCCTTGTATACATGAGAAAAAAAAACGTGGGAAATGGTAATTTGTAAATTTCTGATGTTGTGGAATAGTGGTTGAAGCATGAAATTTATTCCAAGAATAAGTTCGCATGTGAGTTATTGGATGGAAAGGTACATGACGACAGGTACAGATTCATAGATGAGGTCATTTTATATAAACACCGAGTCTACCTTATTCCCGGATCTAGTCTCAAAAAGAATATCTTGGAGAAAGTACACAACTCACCTTTAGCAGGCCATCATGGCTTCTTCAAGACATACAAGAAAGTTAGGGATAGATTCTCTTGGAAGGGTCTCAAGAAGGATGTGATGAGACATATCAACGAGTGTGTGACTTGTCAGCAAAACAAGTCAGAGCAAACATTCCCAACAGAGTTTCTTCATCCACTCCCTATTCCAGAGAAGAAATGAAAAATTATATCCATGGACTTCCTTACAATCCTACCTAAGGCTCATGGTAAGGACTGCATATTCGTAGTGGTTGAAAAATTGACCAAATTTGTGCACTTTTTCGCAATTCGTATAGACTACAACACAGTGCAAGTGGTAGAGTTGTTCTTTAGAGAAATATTTAGATCAGTCATGATTTTAAGGATGGAAATTTATTTTAAAATGTAGAAACCTTGGCGAATCTTAGTAATCCTTCATATGCCAACTATAAAATGTTTGGCGATATTTTTGTAAAAATATTCAAATTTCTAAGGATTTTGTATATTTTGTATAAAATTTTGGCAATTTTTAAAGTAAAATAATTTTATCCTATAGAATTTGGGTGAATCATTTGTAAAATAACGAATCATTTTTTGGGAAAAAACATGGAAAATTAGCCCACGAGAGAAATTTATCCCCTAAAATCATCCATGATTCAGACTTCATGGGTTTCCATAGAGTATAGTCAGGGACAGAGATTGTCGGTTCATCAACACATTTTGGCGGGAGTTATTTAGATTGGTTGGTATAGAGTTGACATCCAACACCAATCGCCACTCCCAGACTGATGGGGAGACTGAGATAGTCAACAAGTGGATAGAAGGCTACTTGAGGGACTATGTGAGAATACATCAGAAAGTTTGGGTAAGGTGGTTACATCTTGGAGAGAAATGTTACAACACTACCTTCCACATGTCCATAGGTATGACCCCATTCAGAGCATTATATGGATATTATGCTCCCACTTTGATTGATTTGGGTTTTGGAGAAAACATGCCTCCCAAGGCCAAAGATAGGATAGTAGAGAGTCAAGAGATTATCAAGGCATTAAATTATAGTCTATAGGTGGTGGATAATCGACAAAAGGTGAATGCAGAAAGACACAGGATAAAGCATATCTTTGAGGTTGGGGGTCTAGTATTCTTGAGGATACAACCATATAGGCAGTCATATTTGAAGAAGAATGGGCCATAGAAAATTAAACCCAGATTCTATGGAGCATACAGGTTCATACACATGGTAGGTGAAGTGGCCTATGCATTAGAACTACCAGAGGGGAGAAAAATTCACAATGTGTTCCATGTTTCTTGCCTCAAGAAAGTGGTGGGACAATTCATTAGCACTTTTGAGGAGATGTCTCCTTTGGACGAGGAGGGACAATTAGAGTTGGTTCCAGAGGAGATATTGGATTTTAGAGAGAGAAAATTGGGGAGTCAGATCATCATAGAGTGTTTGGTCAGATGGAGGGGACTTCCAATAGAGGATGCTACTTGGGAGAGTGATTAGATTTTGTAGCACCCTGGATTGATGTTGCCTGAGGACAAACAATCTTGGGAAGGGATGACTGTAATGTCCCTTTCTGAGTGAGGATTCTAGAGAGGATGGCTTAGTAGTCTAAACATACCCTTTAGACTATATCCAAGAAGAAACATCGGAAAATGTTCATTTGTTGTCATTTAACTAGGGAAATTTTATAATTTGAAAGTGACATTAAGTGACTAAGTGGAAAAAGGTAATAAAGGGCTTAAGTGAATATTAAATCAGAAAAATTAATAAAAGTGCTTAAGTGAAAAGTCAACAAAGAATTATGGTTTCAGTGGATATAAGGAGAGGAAAAGCAACCTAATGGGTCGTTATTGATGATTTGAGAACTAAAACCACAGTTGTGAGGAGAAACCCAAATTCAACTGAATTTGAGGATACTTGTGGATTCAAGGAGGAAGACACCGAGGGATTAGATTTGGTGTTGAGAGACACACCATAGCAAGTCAGGTAGACCACACAGGTTTTTCATTTCTTTCATTACATACCTACAGTTAGATTGAGCATGTAGATCAGAGATCCATCTCCAGCAGTCAGATTCCAGTGTGAGTTCTAGAAGAGACATCTGAGGTATATCCGGTCGCTCTTCCTGAGGAGGCCTAGCAAAAATAAACCCTTAGAACCCATTTGAGATAAGGGGAAGGCACTTCATTTGATCCATCCAACACATTTTTTTGATATTTCTATCTATCGTGGAGTCACATTCATTCAGTCGAGTTGCAACGTGTTTGATAGATAGCTCGGAGAGATCACAAATTCTCAAATCTAATCATCAAGAGGGATAGCGATCCAGATTCCTTTCGACCCATTGGAGAGGGAGGCAAGATGCTCTATTTGAGATAGGGTCCATCAGATTCTGATGATGGAATCTACTTTGGAGACTCTTTCAATGTTAGCTAGCATGAGGGAATTCCCAACATTTGGACATATTACTTCTGGCAGTGATAGAGAGATCCAAGAGCCTAGCAACAACAAATCCATCCAGGGAGAGTCTTCTAGTGAAGAAGGTGACTTCATTGGGATAGATCTCATCAAATTCATAGGATTCTTTCTCATGCATGCATCAGATTCATATTCCGACAGTAGATCCAGAGTTGCATGAAGTAGTAAACTCACCCATGTCACAGGTCAAGATTACATACCGATGATCTAGCGACGCATGCTAGTTATAGGTATTGTTCCATGATTTTACTAGTATTCTAGTATATATCTAGTCATTTGAAGGTCTAACTGAATATTGGTTTGGTTATTTTTACATGCATGCACTCTCTGTGTGAAGTTTTGTACATGCATGTCATTATTGTAATTGCTTAACTATTCAATATATCTTAAACAAGTTGTTCTACGTAAAACCACCTGCAAAATCACCACGCATGTTAAATTCAAGTTATCAAATGCAATCATAAACCTAAATAACCCATTCAACCACCCAAAGAATATCATATCTATGACGACAGGTTTAGTAGAGAGTTAATATCCAAATATGCAGATTTGGGATAATATAGGCTTGATATTGACCTTCTTAAAATTAGATTGTGATTATGACTAGCAACAACCACATTTAAGTAAAAAGTGGTTGATATAAGTCATTTTCCACCCTTTAAAATTAATGAGGCAGATAGACCTATATAAACCACGTTTTACTTAAATGTGGCTATTGCTACTTTATAATTATAGTAAAAAAAATGACATAGTCCCAGCCAAACCACTTGTAGTTTCAACAATATTATTTATTTATTAAAACATAATAAAACTTGGAAATGAAACATGAAAGAATATTTAAAACCTTCCAATTGAAAAGATCTTACAATCGATTATTCATAGAACATTCTGATCCCGTTAGCTTCAATTCTGGATATGAAAGAAACATGAACAAGAAGGATGAGATGATCTCAGAAAATCAAGGACCGAGCAAAACTAATTGGGACTCGGGAGAAGGATGAGAAAGATTTGTATGAATATATTATATAAAATGAATGAGAATATATCAGGGAAATTGACTGTAGAATCCATTATTATTTATTTTTATTTATCCATTTTTCCTGATTTCTATTCTCCTGTTTTAGTTGGGACACACGTCTTTGTATATTTTATTTTGTTAATGTTATCCATGTCAATGGACGGAGACCCCTCCTGGTAAGATAAACATTACTTTCAATTTCTTCAAATATCATTTTCCATTTGAATTTCAAATCAATTAATTTATTAATGAGACCAATATATATATATATATATATATATATATATATATAGTTTAGACAATTTGGAAGATGAAAATAATCGTAAATTTGTTCTGAAAATATAACTTAGAGAGGTGGGAGTTGTATCTAACCGAAAATTTTGAATTATAAAGTAGTGATGGAAGGGAGCGGAGAGATTACTTTTTTGAGTTCGAAGAACACAAATATGAAATCAGTATTATCATCTTCAAGGAAATTATTAATGGAGAGAATATGATATGTGTGTAGAGGGATGGTATCCTTTGCTATTTTGGTGGCATTATTGATGGCGAAGAAAATTTCTTCCCACAGACGAGGATATAATAGTCGTAGAGTCACGATCGGGCCGATGAAGTAGCATGAGGAGCTTATCACTGTTGTCTCAACATTTGACGTGTTGAGAAAGTTGAAGAAAGGAGACATGCACAGTCGACTCATGGACTTGAAGATATTTCTTGCAACATTCAGATATCTCTTGCGTCTCGACCAAGAGGTCATGCCACCCACAACCTTGTTCGAAGACCAACTGGAGGCAACACTCCACCTGTACCAAAGTAGCTTCAATATTTTTGTGACAGGAATTTTAGACAGAGCCACCTCGAATACTCTGCAAGTCCCTAGATGTGGAAGGGAAGATGTTCGAGATGGCTTGTCTCTCATGCTCTTTCCCAAACCCAAGTTTCCCAAAGAAAGATTATCGAGACACGATGGAAACTGATTGACTACCCAACTGGAGACCCAACTATGGAAGGTTATGGGCCGTAAAAAAATGTGGCGGACCACAAGAAATATGACGTATGCCTTCTCCAACCTCCCCGAGTCCACCATCCTGTCCAACAATGAAATTAGGTCAGCAGTGGCTTCCACCTTACAGAAGTGGGCCACTGTCATTCCCATGGATTTCCAGCAGACCCATGACTTTGAAGGAGCGAATATAAAGATTAAGTTCCTTGCAGGAGACCACAGAGGTGGAATGCCTTTCGACGAGCCTCTTTGTAGAGTGTTGCATGTGTTTCCTCCGGAGGGTGGGATATTTCACTTTGACAGGACCAAGGTTTGGATGGTGAACAGGGCCATGAAAAATCATAGCTACATCATGGATCTTGAGACAATGGCTCTTCACGAGATAGGGCATATGATTGGGTTTGACCATTCCAAGGTTCATAGCTCCATTATGTTCCCCAATGTTGATTGTAGAAAATTAAAGAGTCAATTGACCAATGATGATATCAAGGGCACCACTTCTCTCTATGGCCCTCGCACTTCGCAGCAGGACTATTATATTCCAAACCACAGGCCTCCTCATGGAGACTTCAAGAAGCATGCATGATTCCAACGACTTTCCAATTTTGAACACGCCATAGATTCTTTGGTCTTCTTTGTATTTTCTTCTCTAGCCGTATGTTTTGTTTTCATGATTTGTGGGTTAACTAATTATTGTTTTCGAAAACTTCATCATTTTTTTTTCGAAGCTTAAGCTAATAGAAGGTGAATGCAGATAGACACGGGATATAGTGTATCTTTGAGGTTGGGGATCTACTATTCTTGAGGCTACAACCATATAGGAAACCATCTTTGAAGAAGAATGGGAAAGAGAGGTTTAAACCCAAATTCTATGGACCATATAGGGTCATACACAAGGTAGGTGAAGTTTCCTATGCATTAGAACTACCAGAGGGGAGCCATATTCGCAACATGTTCCATGTTTCTTGCCTCAAGAAAGCAATGGGACAATTCATTAGCACTTTTGAGGAGCTATCGCCTTTATATGAGGAGGGATATTTAGAGTTGGTTCCAAAGGAGATATTGGAGTTCAAAGAGAGGAAATTGGGGAGTCGGATCATCGGAGAGTGTTTGGTCATATAGAGGGGACTTCTAGTAGAGGATGCTACTTGGGAGAGTGATTAGATTTTGCAGCACCCTAGATTGATGTTGCTTGAGGACAAACAATCTTGGAAAGGGAGTATTGTAATGTTTCTTTTCGATTGAGGACTCCAGAGAGAAGGGCTTAGTAGTCTAAACATCCCCTTTAGACAATAGCTAAGAAGAAACAAGAGAAAATGTTCATTTAATCTGATTTGACTAGGTAAATGTTATAATTTGAAAGTGACATTAATTGACTAAGAGGAAAACGGTAATTAAGCACTTAAGTGAATATTAAATCAGAAAACTTAGGAAAAATGATTAAGTGAAAAGTCAACAAAGAATTAGGGTTTCAATGGATATAAGGAGAGGAAAAGCAACCTAATGGGTCATTATTGATGATTTGAGAATTGAAATAGAGCTGTGAAAAGAAACCAAGATTTAGGTGAATTTGAGGATACTTGTGGATTCTAGGAGGAAGACACCGAGGGACTGGATTCAGTGTTGAGAGACACACCCTAGCAAGTCAAGGAGACCACACAAGTTTTTCATTTCTTGCATTACATATCTACAATCAGACTGAGCATGGAGATCAGAGACCCAACTCCAACAGTTAGATTCCAGCGTGAGTTCTAGAGGAGACATCAAAGGTATAGTGGGTCGCTCTTCCTGAGGAGGCCTAGTGAACCTAAACCCTCCTAACCCATTTGATATCAGGGGAAGGCACTTCATTTGATCCATCCAACACATTTTTCTGAGCCTTCTATTGATCAGGGTGTCACATTTAGTCAGTGGTGTTGCAATGTGTTTGATAGATAAGTCAGAGAGATAAAAAATATTAGATCTACTCATAAAGAGGTCTAGCGAGCCAGACTCCTTCTGACCCATTGGAGAGGGAGGAAAGGTGCTCCATTCGAGATAGGTTCCATCAGATTCTGATGATGGAATCTACTTTGGAGACTCTTTCAGTGTTAGTCAGCGTGAGTGCATTCTGAGCATTTGGACAGATTACTTATGGCAGTGATACAAAGATCCAAGAGCCTAGCAGCAACAAATCCATCTAGGATAAGTCTTCTAGGGAAGAAAGTGGCTTCATTAGGACAAATCTCATTATATTCAGAGGAGTCTTTCTCGTGCATGCAGTAGATTCATCTTTTGGCAACAGATTCAATGTTGCATGCAACATTAAACTCATGCATGTCACAGATCAAGATTACATGCCAATGATCTAGTGATGCATGTTAGATGTAGGCATTGTTCCATGCTTTTTCTAGTATTCTAATATAGATCTAGTCATTTGAAGGTCTAACTGAATATTGGTTTGGTTATTTTTACATGCATGCACTCTCTCTGTGAAGTTTTGTACATGTATGTCATTATTGTAATTGCTTAACTATTCAATATATCTTAAACAAGTTGTTCCACCTAAAACCACATGCAAAATCACCACGCATGTTAAATTCAAGTTATCAAATGCAATCAGAAACCTAAATAACCCATTCAACCACCCAAAGCATATCATATATATGACAAATAGGTTTAGTAGAGATTTAATATCCATATATGTGGATTTCAGATGCAAATTTGGGATAATACAACCTTGATATTGACCTTCTTAAAAGTAGATTATGAGTATGACTAGTAACAACCACATTTAAGTAAAAAGTGGTTGATATAAGTAATTTTCCACCCTTTAAAATAATGATGCCGATAGACCTATATAAACCACCTTTTACTTAAATGTGGTTATTACTACTTTATAATTATAGTAAAAAAAATCACATAATCCCAGCCAAACCACTTGTAGTTTCAACAATATTATTTATTTATTAAAACCTAATAAAACTTGGAAATGAGACATGAAAGAATATTTAAAACCTTCCAATTGAAAAGATCTTACAATCGATTATTCATAGAACATTTTGATCCCATTAACTTCAATTCTGGATATGACAGGAACATGAACAAGAAGGATGATATGATCTCAGAAAATCAAGGACTGATCAAAACTCATTGGGAGAAGGATGAGAAAGATATTCCCTCAATATGTATCGTTATATGAATATATTCTATAAAATGAATGAGAATATATCATGAAATTGACCTTTCAATTTCAATTGGTAGATTCCATTATTATTTATTTTTATTTATCCATTTTTCATGATTTCTATTCTCTTGTTTTAGTTGGGACACCCGTCTTTGTATATTTTATTTTGTTAATGTTATCCATTTTAATTATAAAACTTCTTCTTTATTTTGAATTAATTACATGTCAAAATCAAACCTTTTTACAATAATATTTAATACAATGGAACACTATATACTTTGTAATGAGTTCCTTATAATATGTACCATCACCAATAAAAATCTCTTACCAAAAGAGGATGAGAGTTGCTAAAAGAACGTTACTTATAAAAGCAACATCTAATGTATATAACAATCTTCTAATGAATTTCGCTACATATATCTATTTATATGTAATATGGATATGGTCATTACATAACTAATTATAACAATCTTTTAATGGATTTCGCCACATATATCTATTTATATGTAATATGGATATGGTCATTACATAACTAAATATATAGTGTTAAAAATATTGTTATTTTTTTTTAAATATTGTTAATATGGATATGGGCATTACATAACTAAAAAATTTATAGGAATAGAATATTATAATAGTATTTCAAATTGTCTTTACTAAATTAATATTTAAAAAGACTAAGAGGTTGGTTCTTAGAAAATACTTATGAGTGTTTGTAAAATTAAAAGAATGGTTAAAAACTAGAAATATATATATGCCTATTATATACCTAAGGATAGTTGGGATCCCCTAAAAGCAATATATGTTGGCCATAAATAAACATATATTTCAATACAACAACTTTCTATAGTCCAAAATAAGGAGTGTTGGGAATCTTCTCAAACACATACAAGACATTCAAAATTTAAGCTTTGAAACAGTGAGAAAGTTAAACATAAGACTCATAAAAATAAGAAGTAAATTGTCCTTAGATGAGCCTCATTGATCTCCCAAGTTCCTTCTTGTAGCGTCAATCCTTTCTTAGATAACCTATTATATTCATAGTTGGTGTCCTTGTATACATGAGAAAAAATGATGTGGGAAATGGTAGTTTGTAAATTCCCGATGTTGTGGAATAATTGTTAAAGCATGAAATTTATTAGTATAGTTTATCCTTTCATCCAATTAATCAATAAGGAGTCATCGAGAACTTGGAGTTGTGTGATTTATTTTTCAAAGGTAAGGATTAAAACCAATTTAAGGGTTGTGAATTCACTATGGTTATTTATAGTTTGATTAGTCCCATCTTTGAAACTAAGAAAGTGATTTTGGGAGAAGAAAATTAATCCTCATTGGAACACCTTGATAGGCTCCATTGAAGAAGGCCCAATGAATTTTTTTGTTTATATTACGTTCTGATTTCCAATCAGAATAAGGGACATATGAGAATTGAGGAAAGGCACTTAAAATATTCAGTCATCGGGAACCACATTTGAGCATTGTTTTATACAAACATGTTTCAGTGATTAAAAAAGAGGATCACATGTTTCATATTGGGGAAATAATTCTTTTTATGGGATGTGGGCCCTGGCATGGCCTGATGCCACATTTTCAATTTAAAGTTATGCCCATGTTCTTATTTTGTATGGCGTTTCGCATTATAGACTTTTTGTGATCATATACAATCATATACCTACAACTATACTGCTATTGTCAAGGAATATTGTTATTGTTGAGGTATTGTGTTTTCTGTCTTTTCACATTATACCCGCTTTTATTTGTTCATATACGATCATATACATGCAACTTTATTGCCATTGTTGAGGGATACTATTATTGTTGAGGGATTGTGGATCGATTAGAAGCATTGGAGAATAAGTGAGAGAAGGAGATCAGTGTTTCAGACATATTGGAGTGGAAAGAAGGCTAACACGATAAAGCATCAAACAGGATGATGTAAGATATTCCTTTATCTCTTTATCTCTTTAAAATTTCTGAAATCAGTTTCTTTGAATTATAGTTTATAAGTTACATATAAGTTAGCGATGAGGTTTGTAGGTTGGCGATGAGGTTTACATATTGGTTTACAAGTTACATATGGTTAGCTATGAAGGATATAAGTTCCTTATAACCCTCATCAGAGTTGCATGCGGGTTTGAAGTGTCTTTATGCCGCATATTAGTACCTAGACAAATCCCTGACTTGTTCTCCTTTATTGCAGGTCAGATCCATCGTGTGTTGTAAATTTGTCATCATTTCATAGGACCGATCTACCTTTTCGACCATATTGTGGGTTTTTAGGGGTCATAACTAAAGAATATATGGCCCCTTTGAGGAATTTTTCAAGTGTTTTTGGTTACCAACTGCATCAACTACTTGTTCATGCCCTCAACTACTCAAATGACCTATCATTCCTTTGCATCATTGCCTATGCTAAGTTGGTATACCAATGCCATTTTTATTGTCAAAGGTTAGTATGATACAAAGTTCACTTCATTGGTATAAACCGTCATACATGGAAGTATTTTCATCTCCTTTTCCTTGTCTTATTAACCTTATTTCAAGCATACCTTGACCCCATTCAATGACCTGATTTTGCATGTGTATCGTTCCATTATTTGATGGTTAAATAATCTGATTTTTGAGGAAATGACACTTTAGACCAATGGTGCAAGTTTTAAATGTTTGTTGATTTGTGTTATGCGATGAATCTAGTTAATGCATGTGTTACGTTTTAAATGTTTCATTTTTCCATATTGAAGAGAAAACACATATGTTCGGAATCCGGTTATTGGGATTGTATTTGCATATATTTTGTAACCGGAAATCCAAATCTGTGCTAGGGTAGTTAAAGAATTTCTATAGCAGTGACATATTTGTTGCTAAGTTTTATACAATTTGTTTTTAAATAGTGAATCTTTGTTACATATGTGCACTATCTCAAAATTCGAAGCTTTAATTGTATATTGGAAATTTATTACAATTGCAATGCACAGGTCTATTGTAAGTTATTGTTGTAATATATATAGAGTCAAGATTTGAAGGTGTTATTTAATGTTCAAGGTGGATGAGATGACAATGAAGAGATTTCTTGTTGCATTATCCCAAACTCTCCTAATGAGATGGAACTTTCCCTGAGCTTACAAACCAATACTTTATTACTAACCATTTTTTTTCACAGTGCATTGCTTCTTTGTTATGAAAAGACACTAAGAAATTTTGCCCATTAGAGACATCAAACCTAATATGTAACTGAGATATGAATTTCAACCTAATATGTAACTGAGATATGAATTTCCAATACATGCTTCTATTTCCTATAGACACCTCTAACCTAACTTTGAGGAAATAAATTGGATTTGTAATAATGTGTTTAACCTAAATATGTAATTATGATCTAATAAATTGGATTTGTAATAATGTGTTTTTTCATTTATAAAATTCAAAAGGCTAGATTTGTAATAATGTGTTTTTTCATTTATAAAATTCAAAAGGCTGGATTTGTAATAATGTGTTTTTCATTTCTAAAAAAAATTATGTTTTACGATGTTTCGTAAATTTGTTGAAATAGAACCCACTCTAAAACAAGAGGCTACGAGTGAGGTTGAGTTAGAAACAAATGAGCACACTAAACCTAGAGGACATATTGTTTGTATGAAAATCAAATAATGGGATAATGATTTTTCAAATTGGAGTTATGATTTCAAATGTTGATGAAAGGGAAATTCAATTTATTTATTGAATTTTGATATCATTTTAATTATCCTGGTTTTTTCCATGGGGATTTCAACCTCTTTTATTTTAGTTTAAGAATTGGGTCAAAGTCTTCAATCATATGATAATTATAGGATTTTCATCCTGGGGCTACTCATAAGTAACAAATAGCTAATCCCGGTGAGGCCAAGAGTGATGGTGCATCAAACAAATGAGTCTCAATCTCGTAATCATGACAGGACTAATAAGGACTCTCGAGCCTAAAAGTCATTATAGACAACATGGATGCCAAAATGCAACAAGAATCTATCTAGGGCATCGATGTAAAGGTAGGATCTACCACCTAATCATGACACTTCTAAAACAACAATGATGGTTCCATGTATCACTTTGGTGGAATCAACCCTATGGAAAAGAGGAAAAGGCAACGAGATGCAGAAAGTGGAGGTGAAATCCTAACTTATATGCAAAAAGTTTGAAAAAATGACTTTTACCAAAGGACCTTTAAAAGTGGCCCATCTCCCAAAAACTTTACCAAACCAAAAACCAAAGTGCATCGTGACATCCAATAAGATACTCAAGAACCAAAATAAATGATTTTCAAGCCAGAAAAGACGACAAAAGGGTTAAAAAAAGTGGCAAAAAGGGCCAAAAAAGTTTATAAATAGAAGCTCAGAGCTCATTTTTACCATTGCAATTTGAAAATTAACTAGAAGGTAAAAACGACCCCATTGTTAAAGAAGTTGATTCTGGGAGATTTAGAGGAAGAAACAAACTTTCGCTCGGACCAAGTAAGTATAAACTCATCCTTCTTGCATTTCAATTCTTCCTTTTAGCATTCCTTTTAGTTTTTTTGGGGGAATGCCCTCTTAAAAAAGGGTGGCCCTATGTGTACACGGGTTGTCTAAGGACAACCCACGTATGTCCGCGGGCAGAAAAAAGTCTTTCCGCGTACATACGCAACAATGTCCAAGACATCCCGCGTACACCCTCAAAAGCATAGAAAAATAAAAAGTGTAAGAGATAACTCCCTTTTGAACTGTCATGGAACAGGATGTATATCCACTAGAGGGAGAGGGAAAACGAGGAAATTGATGTCTTGGTCGATGAGGACATTACTTCCATTTCCACATTGAAACAATGTGGGCTGTGGAAATTCCTCAGGTATCTTCTTATTAGGGCACAACCCAGGCTACTAAATGTCTTGGTGGATTACTAGCACCCAGACGCAGAGGCGTTTATGATTGAGGGGAAGTCATTGACTCTAACGACCAAGGATGTATATTTCTTGATTGGCCTCTCGAAGAGAGGGGAACCAGTCAACCTGTGCACATTTCCTCCTGGGCCCTTCAACATCGTCGACTACATCAGGATGCACTACAAGGTTGGCACTAAGAAAATAGTTTCTCAAGTGCCCATCAAAAAGATCACAAAATTGTCACTGAAGGAGATCCTACTGCTCATTGGGCGGATCACTAGATCTGCAGCCCTCCACCAGGCTTCCCCGGGGCACATGTATTATGAAATGCAGTGCCTAGATGCACGAAATTTTGACTGGAGTACAACCATGCTCACTTGCATGAAGAGGCAGCTGACAGAGTGTCGTGAGCGTATCAATAATAACTTTAGGCTCGGCACCATATTATGATCGTTCTTCCTCAAGAGGGTGCCTAGTATGATTCCAAGAGAGACTGTATGGGCGCATGTGGCCTCCTTCCTAGCGGTATGAAGATGGGAAACAATGCTGCCACAACAAGGGGGAGGAAGGACAATGGAGGCCTTCGATGACAAGTTCTTCAATTGGTGGGAACAACAGATTCTAGCGATAGAGGACTACCCCTATGATGGAATAAACTTTTCCAGAGATCCAGACATACCTGTACCTCCTAGAGAGGAGCGAGGAGAGCTAGGAACGTTTTATTTTTAAAGTTTTTTTAATTTTTAGTTTCTTGTATATATATCATTTTTTTTATGCATCAGAGTATTTGAAAACTATGTATATTTTATGTACAGATGTGGGACTAGTGCCCCTGGCATACTTCTCGAGGAGTAGGCGACATCCTCGACCAGAGGCATTACCAGCAGCAATCGACAGACCAACAGCCGCAGGGGGACCTCTAGCCGGAGAGGCCGAGATATTTTTGAGACGGGTGGAACAAAACCTCATTGTTCTCACTCGTGTAGTTCCCATGGTCGCGATCGAGGATCTCCCACCATCCATGCAACCTCATGTAGTTTGGGTGCCACAGACTTGGGTCTAACTTTTCAAGCATTTTGAAAATGTCATCGTTCACTACGGCGGGACCCATAGGCCCCGAGATTAGAGAGGATGGATTCATTATGTGCTAAGGGAACATTTTATATATTTTTGAGGGCATAAGCCTTGTGATGTATACCAGATATATATTTTTGAGGCATTCGCGCCCAGCTATGTACTCTAACACTTTTGACATATATATATATACATCTTGATGTCTTATGGATCACATTTCTTTACAAATGTATGTACATGTTTATGTTTGTGTTTCTTTTTACGTGTGTGCAATATGCCAATCTAATACTTGATTAGCTAGAGTATTTGTTATTTGATTTAATCTCCTAGGAACATGGATATATGTAATGTAATCAAAGTAACGTTCTAAGAGACGTACCCTGAGGAAGTGTTGGTGTAAACTAGAATCATTAACATGATAAACTCCATTTAACTGAGACCCAACCAACTGAGCATCTAAGTAGACCCAGAGGTTAGAGATACCATGCGATAAAGCATCACGAAGCACATAGTTTCAGATTCGCTTTGAATTTACACAAATTGACTTAGTAAATTAATACCCTCACTTCAATTTAATAAATTAGAAAATTCACTTATAATTCACTATTCAGTACATTATTATTTTTCATAATTACTATTTTTTTAAATAAATGTGTAATACAACTTAAATGTCCATCATTATTTTTAAAAAGAGAATGTAAACTTGCCTAATAAAACCTTTATTTGTCATTATAAAACCACATTAACTTTAATATTTTTATCAATAAATTCTTAATATTCAAGATTCTCTTTTTAAACATAAATCCTACACCCCCTATACCTTAGACAATTTTTAACTTTATAAAGTATATTATCCTTATTTAAATATTTAACCCTAAATTATATACTTATTTAAACATTTAAATCCATTTATTTATGAAAACCTTTTGTCTAAAATATATATATAATACTGAATAGAAGTACTTACCAAAAAAATCATTTTTATGAGAAGAATGAGACTAAAAAATAGAGGAAGAAGAAGAACCTAAGGAAACAATAGAACAAGGAATAGGTGTTCAAAGAAATAACAGATCAAGGAATAGGTGTTGGGGAAACAACAGAACAAGGAAGATGTGTTAGCTCAGATGTTCAGAACAAAAAAGGAAAAGAGCATAATCAAAACAATAAAACCTTTAAAGTAAAAGATAAAAAAACATTAAAATAATTAAAATAATAATAAAACATTAAAATAATTATAAAAAAAATATGTGTTCCATATATAACTTTGAGATGAATCAAACATATTGAAATAAAGTAGAAGATAAACAAAACATTAAAACAATTAAAATAATTATAAAAAAAAAGTTTGTGCTCCATATATATAACTTTGAGAAGAATCAAACATCTTGAAATGCAAAACATTTTTAAAGTGCAAAATTTGAGATCCAAAATTAAATGAATGTAAATTTATTTAAACAAATTAACATCACTTAAAACACACAAATTTTATATGCACAGAAATATGAAAACTAATTTAAATCATTATTTTTTTTAATAAAACTCATATTATTAAAAAAATATTATCACATATTACATAGAATGAATTGATAGATAAATATTTGAACATATTATTTTTAATCTTTTATGTTTTAAGCCAAATGTTTACATAGTATAATTAATGATGTTGGTTTGATTCAATCTTATGTCCATTATCGTTGTTATCTAATTATTAATTAATATCTGATGTTTGGAAAATATAACTCAGAGAGACAGGAGTTGTATCTAACGGAAAATTTTGAATTATAAAGTAGCGATGGAAGGCAGCAGAGAGATTACTTTTTCGAGTTCGGAGAACAAAAATAACAAATATGAAATCAATATTATCATCTTTAAGGCAATTGTTAATGGAGAGAATACGTTATGTGTGCAGAGGGTTGATAGCGTTTTTTATTTCGACGGAATTATTGATGGCGAAGCCAACTTTTTCCCACAGACGAACATATAATAGTCGTAAAGTGATGATAGGGTAGATGAAGCAGCAGGAAGGCGATCAAGAACTTATCACTATTGTCTCAACATTTGACGTGCTGAGAAACTTGAAGAAAGGAGACACGCACAGTTGACTCACAGAATTGAAGAGATTTCTTGCAACATTTGGATATCTCCCATGTCTTGACCAAGATGGCACGCCACCCACAGCTGTGTTCGATGACAAACTGGAGGCAACACTCAGTATGTACCAAAGAAACTTCAATATTTATGAGACAGTAATTTTAGACAGTGCCACCTTGGACACTTTGTGGGTCCCCAGATGCGGAAGGGAAGACGTTTGAGATGGCTTGTCTCTCATGCTCTTTACCAAACCCAAAGTTCCCAAAGCAATATTATCGAGACACAATGGCAAGCGGTTGACTAGCCAACTGGAGGCCCAACTATGGAAGGTTATGGGCTGTAAAAATATGTGTCGAACCACAAGAATGCTAACATACGCCTTCTCCAATCTCCTAGAGTCTCCCATCCTGTCCAACAATGACATTAGGTCAGTAGTGGCTTCCGCCTTCCAGAAGTGGGTCGTTGTCATTCCCATGGATTTCTAGCAGACGCATGACTTTGAAAGGGAGAATATAAAGATTTAGTTCCTTGTAGGAGACCACGGAGATGGAACACCCTTCAACGAGCCTCTCCGTAGAGTGACACACACGTTTCCACTGGAGGATGGGTAATTTCACTTCATCAGGGCCGAGGTTTGGATGACGAACATGGCCATGAAAAATCATATCTATGTCGTGGGCCTTGAGACGGTGGCACTTCACGAGATCAAACATCTGATTAGGTTGGACCATTCCAAGGTTTGTGGCTCTGTCATGTTCCCCAATGTTGATTGCGGAAAATTAAAGTGTGAGTTGACTGATCATGATATCAAGGTCGCCATGGCTCTCTATGGACCTTGCACTTCCCAGCAGGACTATTATATTCCAAACCACAGGCCTCCTCATGGCCCTCTCACTTCCCAGCAGGACTATTATATTCCAAACCACGAGCCTCCTCATGGAGACTTCAAGAAGCACTCATGATACCAACAACTTTTCGATTCTGAACAAGCTACAGATTCTTTGGTTCTCTATGTACTTGTTTCTCTGGCCATATGTTTTGTTTTCATGATTTCTCGATCAACTGATCGTTGTTTTCGAAAACTTCATCGTTGTATATGGACAAAAGAAATATAGCGAGCCAAAAATAAACGCAGAACATTTCTTTCAAATTAGTAATCTGTATGAACCTTTCTGGAATTCGTTCCGATGCATGCCATGATTATTTAATGGTAGAGAATGGTTATTTATCCGGATTCCAAGGGATTTTATAAACAAATTCAGATTCCAAGGGATTTTATAAACAAATTCAGATTAAGCTCTTGAATTGTTAAAATATGGACCCATGGTTGATCTAAAATATGGAACCATGGTTTCTTTGTTTTAATTAATGAGGATGATGAGTAATGGATTTTCATATAAATAACTCAGAGAGATAAAAAATTCTTAGATCTACTCATCAAGAGGGCTAGCGAGCCAGATTCCTTTTGACCCATTGGAGAGGGAGGAAAGGCGCTCCATTCGAGATAAGTTCCATCATATTCTAATGATGGAATCTACTTTGGAGAGTCTTTCAGTGTTAGTTAACACGAGTGCATTCCTAGCATTTGGACATATTACTTTTGGCAATGATACAGAGATCCAAGAGCCTTTTTAAGAAAAGTTAAATAACCATCATTCTTTTTAAAAAAGAAAATGTAAACTTCCTAATAAAACTTTTATTTGTTATTATTTTTTATAATTATAAAAAATTTATTTGTTATTATTTTTTATAATTATTAATTTTTAAAATAAATATGTAAGAAAACTTAAATTTCCATCATTCTTTTTTAAAAAAGAGAATGTAATCTTCCCTAATAAAACCTTTATTTGTCATTATAAAACCAGGCGAGAGTTGTATCTAACAGAAAAATTGTTTTGAAAATTGGCGGGAGTTGTATCTAACCGAAAATTTTGAATTATAAAGTAGCGATGGAAGGGAGGGAGAGATTACTTTTTCGAATTCGGAGAACACAAATATGAGATTATCATCTTCAAGGCAATTGTTAATGGAGAGATTACGATATGTGTGCAGAGGGCTGATAGCCTTTTTTATTATGGCGGCATTATTGATGGCGAAGCCAACTTCTTCCCACGTACGAGCTTATCACAGCCGTAGAGTCACGATCGGGCGGATGAAGCAGCAGGAAGGCGATCAGGAGCTTATCACTGCTGTCTCCACATTTGACTTGCTGAGCAACTTGAAGAAAGGAGACACGCACAGTCGACTCACGGACTTGAAGAGATTTCTTGCAACCTTCGGATATCTCGACCAAGACGGCACGCCACCCACAGCCCTGTTCGACGACCACCTGGAGGCGGCACTCCGTCTGTACCAAAGTAGCTTCAATATCTCTGAGACGGGAATATTAGATAGTGCCACCTTGGACACTCTGCGGGTCCCCAGATGCGGAAGGGAAGACGTTCGAGATGGCTTGGCTCTCATGCTCTTTACCAAACCCAAAGTTCCCAAAGCAAGATTATCGAGACACACTGGCAGGCGGTTGACTAGCCAACAGGACGCCCAGATATGGAAGACCCAGCTATGGAAGGTTATGGGCCATAAATATATCTGGCGGACCACAAGAAATCTGACGTACGCCTTCTCCAACCTCCCCGAGTCCGCCATCATGTCCAGCAACGATATTAGGTCAGCACTGGCTTCCGCCTTTCGGAAGTGGGCCGCTGTTGTTCCCGTGGATTTCCAGCAGACCCATGACTTTGAAGGGGCGAATATAAAGATTGAGTTCCTTGCAGGAGACCACGGAGACGGAACGCCCTTCGACGGGCCTCTCCGTAGAGTGGCGCACGCGTTTCCGCCGGAGGACGGGCGATTTCACTTCGACAGCGCCGAGGCTTGGACGGTGAACATGGCCATGACAAATCATAGCTACGCCGTGGACCTTGAGACGGTGGCGCTTCACGAGATCGGGCATCTGATTGGGTTGGACCATTCCAGGGTTCGTGGCTCCGTCATGTTCCCCCATGTTGATTGCAGAAAATTAAAGCGTGAGTTGACCGATCATGATATCA
>ML777379.1:182513-236005 GCA_009831015.1 Picea engelmannii | reverse complement strand
AGGTAGAATGCTCGGGGGGTCCGATATTACCTATTGGTCGTCAATCTGAGCATCGTTTACTCCTTGGTCGTAGATCTTGGTGCACTTTTTACCTGCATAGCGTGAATCATATTACACTGTGGAAACTTAAGATAATGCCATTTTGTGGGTTTTTTGTGCTGCTCCCTTTTCATTTTTTCACCAAGGGATTAGAACACAACCTTCTAACATCAAAACAAAAATTTCCACCCAACCTTTTTCTTGTTTTATTGAAAGGAATGACAACTAACCTATATTCTAATATATTTTCCTAACAAATTTAACCCATATTAGATTGTTGGGATAAAAATTACTCTACCCTGGGGCTATTTGATCAAGTTTAAACAATTTGATCAAATTTACTCACTAACTAACCTATCTACCTGGTTAAGATTAAACAGTTTAACCAAGCTTTATTCACTAATCCTATCAACATAAATTCAAAAAGACTTGACCATGGTTAGACTGTATGGATCAAGCTGTCCTTATTGCATGGGGCCTTATCCATTTTTCTTTTATGCCTCTTTTATTCTTTTTCTTTTCTTCTTTCTTTTTCTTTTCTTTTTGAAAATAATTTGCAAAATGAAATATTATTTACAACCAAAAATACAACAAGAGTACAAATTTCCAGTCACTAGTTGATCCTATGAAACATAGGGTTATAACATATATGATCGTATATGAACAAAGAAACGAGGGTATAATGTGAAAAGACAGAAAACACAATCCCTCAACAATAAAAATATTCCTCGACAATAACAGTATAGTTGTAGGTATATGATCGTATATGATCACAGAAAGTCTATAATGTGAAACGCCATAAAAAATAAGAACATGGCCATAAATTTAAATTGAAAATGTGGCATCATGCGATGCCATGGTCCACATCCCATAAAAATAATGCTTGCCCCAATATGAAATGTGTGATCCGCTCTGTTAATCACTCAAACGTGTCTGTATAAAACAATGCTTATATATTAATTCTTGTTAATCATTTAAACATGACAATCATATGGGTAGCCAGTCATTTATTAATATGATTAAGTAAATGTGAAAAAGTAAATAGGTTAACTGATGCATTCATAAATGAAAGGAAGTTATGAAAATTAAATCTTATTCATTCATTTGGGAGGACAACCGAGAATATGCCAACATCTTCAATTGCTAGCCATACAATTAGAATTTAAAATTAAAAGATAATTAATTGTGCCCATTTCCAATAGATGTACGCCTATCGACGTAATTACCAAAATAAAATATACAAAGATCGGTGTCCCAACTAAAACATGAGAATAGAAATCAGGAAAAATGGATAAATAAAAATAAATAATAATGGAATCTACCAATTGAAATTGAAAGGTCAATTTCCATGATATAATCTCGTTCATTTTATAGAATATATTAATATAACAATATATATTTAGGGAATATATTTCTCATCCTTCTCCCAATGAGTTTTGCTCGGTCCTTGATTTTCTGAGATCATCTCATCCTTCTTGTCCATGTTCCTGTCATATCCAAAATTGAAGCTAATGGGATCAAAATGTTCTATGAATAATCGATTGTAAGATATTTTCAATTGGAAGGTTTTAAATATTCTTTCATGTCTCATTTCCAAGTTTTATTAGGTTTTAATAAATAAATAATATTGTTGAAACTACAAGTGGCTTGGTTGGGATTATGTGATTGTTTTTACTATAATTATAAAGTAGCAATAACCACATTTAAGTAAAAGGTGGTTTATATAAGTCTATCGGCCTCATTATTTTAAAGGGTGGAAAATGACTTATATCAACCACTTTTTACTTAAATGTGGTTGTTACTAGTAATAATCATAATCTAATTTTAAGAAGGTCAATATCAAGCCTGTATTATCCCAAATCTGCATCCCAAATCCGCATATCTGGATATTAATTCTCTACTAAACCTGTCTTTCATATATATGATATGCTTTGGTTGGTTGAATGGGTTATTTAAGTTTATGATTGCGTTTGATAACTTGAATTTAACACGCATGGTGATTTTTCATGTGGTTTTAGGTGGAACAACTTGTTTAAGATATATTGAATAGTTTATCAATTACAATAATGACATGCATGTACAAAACTTCACAGAGAGAGTGCATACATGTAAAAGTAACCAAACCAATATTCAGTTAGACCTTCAAATGACTAGATCTATACTAGAATACTAGTAAAAGCATGGAACAATACCTATAGGTAACATGTGTCGCTAGATCATTGGTATGTAATCTCGATCTGTGGCATTCGTGAGTTTACTGTTGCATGCAGAGATGGATCTGTTGCCGGAAGATGAATCCAATGCATGCACGAGAAAGAATCCTCTGAATTTGATGAGATCTGTCCCAATGTATTCACCTTGTTCCCTAGAACACTCGTCCTGTATGGATCTCTTGTTTCTAGGCTCTTGGATCTCTCTATCAATGCCAAAAGTATTCTATCCAAATGCTAGGAATGCACTCACACTGGCTAACACTGAAAGAGTATCCAAAGTAGATTCCATCATCAGAATATGATGGAACCTGTTTCAAATGGAGCATCTTTTGTAACATCCCTAGCCACCAACAGACCAAGCCATGCCACTTCTCAGACGCTTTACTTATCTTTGATACCATGTTGTAACATCCCCAGCCACCAACAGGTCAGGTCATGCCACTTCTCAGACGCTTTACTTAGCTCTGATACCATTTTGTAACATCCCCAACCACCAACAGCTCAGGCTGCACCACACCAGAGAACACTTCCGTTCTCTGTGCGGAACATACTATAACACACTCAACATCCAAACTAAGGTATGCCACATACAATATTCTATCTTCATGGGATTAAAACATATCCACGCACAAAACTCTTGCGAAAGCTTATATATAAAACATGAACAGACAAATACATTATGTAAATGCACAGATTCACACTAAAATAGCAGTAAACATATACATGAAGCATATACAGGAAATACATATAAAAATAAACACAGTTATAATCGCACATATGATAACTCATAAAAATATGCACATAAATAACAATGCAGCATGTAAATTTATCACACAATTGACACTTATCTTGGTAAGAATGCCACCAACTGTGTGCAAACCTTCCACGAACCTCCCAGCCTTAGACCACACTGTTCATCACTCTCAACAGTGAGTCACACCTGAGCTGGGACTAAACTCTACTCGAGTAAAGGGTTCCTAACCAGGCTAATGGCTCATGGAAAATAGGAAAGACTCCATCACAGGTGCCTACTCAAAATAACAGCCTATAGTCTCTCATTCCCCACATGCCTATCCCAACCAAGGAAGTGTTTCCATTCTCTGCTCAACAGTCTCTCAACTGCCCCACTTCCCTTCCAGCGCTTCAGCAACAGGCCGGACAAGAAGTCTCAGAGCCCTTGAGCCGTAGTTTAACACCTTCATGAAATCAATTCCCAGCAATTCTCTCACTCGGAGAATTTCTCACGGACCTGACAACCCGCCTCCTCAATATCCCACTGGCCTGACAACCCACTTCTTCAGTCCAACTCCCATGCTCACCAACTAGATTAACAAATATGGCTATGGATAGCGGTTTAGGTACAGTGACATAAAGTTATGGAGGTCAACTGACTGCGTGAGTGAAAGATCATGGGATGGCTGCATGGATGAATGCATAATAGAAAGAATGATAGAAGAAGTGTTGGAAATGAACTAAGTCCCCACAATATGTATGCATGTCCCCAACTTGACACTTGTCATGTTGGGAGCTACTTTGGCCCACTTGTCCCCAACTTTAGAACTTAGGATAACATAATTATCCATACTTTATATGATCCAGATTTTATGAGCAGAATGAAATGAATAGAGATTATTAACAAGTTCTTAACACAAAATAATAGAGATACAATAAAATTGGTTTTCTATTCAATAACGAAATAAGCTGAAACTGTAAAATGTAGTGGAAACAAGCTTGTTGGAATGGTGGTGACTTATCTCTAAGAAGAGATGTGACGGCAGTGCGCATTCGCAAGAAGAAGGTTAAAATGAGGTGTTGAAGGCCTTTTTACAATAAGAAATAATGTCAAAAACCATAGACATCCAAAAACCTAACCCTAGGAGATGAAGCGCCAAAAGTCATGTGGGCCCCGTTTGGGTAAGTTAGTACATCAACTTCCCGGGGTCGTAACTTTTGCATACGATCTCCATTTTAGGCGTGTGATAGCTTGTTGGAAAGGTATCATCGAGGAGATTAATTTTGGGGGATCAATCATGCCTTCAAATAGAGTTGAGGAGATCGATCCAGAAAAACCTTCATTTAGGCCCTCAAAATGGCCCCAGAAGTTAAAACTGCTAAAAATAGTAAATTGCCACAATTGTCAGAAAACTATTTTGAGCCAGTTGGAAAAGGTGGGTGGCCACCGATATCCATGTGGATAAATCCTCCCTCCTTAGGAAGAAATGGTCTCCATTGCATTGAGGTCCCCCATCAGATGAGGAAATTTCTGCTGTATTTGGCCCTGGGTGAGCGACTTACCTTGGTGTAGGAGCTGCCCTGCTTTGACAACTCGATAAAGTTGGATCCTTTGTTGTCAAGTGCCCTTGATCTTTCTTTCCACAATCTGATCGTTGGATTCCTGTTGTATGCAATTGGGGTTGAGCTCTGTTGGTGTCAGTTGTTCTTCTACTTCTAAGGTGTCCAATAATGGTGGGAAATAAGGGTGAAGGAGATCCACATTGAACACTGGGTACAGGACAAGGAAAGGAGGAATTTTGAGCTCAAAATAATTATCCCCCATGGCCTTGGTGATATTGTATAGCCCATAATGGAATGGGAGAATCTTTTGATGGGGTCATGTAAGGCATTCTTTCTGTAAGTGCAACCAAACTTTTTCGCCCACCTGAAACTTGTGCGACACCTGATGTTGATCATGGCACTGTTTGTACTTGTCATTGGACTTCTGTAGGATATCTTCAACCTGTTGGCGGATGTGTTGGATCCACTCAATGAATCGAGTGGATTTTTCAGCTTCAGTTGGAGCAGGATATGAGTCGGTCGAGGTGACCGCAAGGGGAAGAGCAACATCTATGGGACCCAATGGTTGGAATCCCAACCCCACTTGAAAGGGGATGTGGCCGATTGAACTATGCAGGGATTGGTTGTAGCTATGATGGACATAGGAAAGGCTCTCATCCCATGTGAGAGGGTTCTTTGAATTATACATGCAAAGGATATGCACAATCATTCGATTTACAACCTCGTTTTAGCCATCTGTCTGGGGGCGGAAGGTCATGGATTTGGTGAGCTTGGTGTCCAACAGTGACTAGAGGCTCAACCAGAATGTGATGAGAAATCGAATATCCCGATCTGAGTCAATGGTTTGTGGGATTCCAAAATGTACCCAGACTCGTTCAAAGAAGAGCTTGGCAGTGACCCCTGTTGTGATGCTCTTCTTGCAGGCAACCGGAATTGCCATCTTAGAAAAGCGATTAACAACCACAAAAACACAGTCATTTCCCCGCTTGGTGGATGGGAGGCTCAACATGTAGTCCATTGAGATGGATTCCCATGGCCTGTCAGGCTGTAGGAAGAGGGGTGTACAGGCCCTGTTTCTTAGTGTTTGGTTTGGAAATAGCACAGGCAGTGCAGAACCTGATATACTTGTTGACCTCCTGTCAAAGTTTTGGCTAGTATAAATGTTTTTGTAGCATCGCCATTGTCTTTTTGACACCAAAGTGTCCTGCCACTCGACTTTAGTGGGCTTCCTAGATCATCTTCGCTCGCTCACTTGAAGGAACACAGATATGACCCAGAAAACACAACAACCCATCCTGAAGATGGAAATTATCGACAACTATGTTTGCACCCAACATTTGGTAGGTGGTGGTGAAGTCAGGGTCTATCTCATAGAGTTGGGGCCATCCATATGTCTCATGGCCGCAAGAGTCTAGCATCGTGGTGAGTGTCATGATTGGTAGTCTGCTGAGGCAATCAGCGATGCCATTGGTGCTTCCTGTTTTATACTTGATGTTGAGGTGGATTTTTTGCAAGTATGTGGACCACTTTTGATGGCGGTCATTCTGCAATTTTCCTTGTGTCTTCATGAACTGCAGTGGCTTATGATCAGTGTGGATGACTGTCTCCTTCCCAAGAATGTAATGCCTCCACTGGCGGCATGCTTGCACAATGGAGTACATTTCTTTGTCGAAAGTAGGGTACTTATGGATAGTATCTGACAGTGTCTCACTATGATAGGCCACAGGGTGTCTGTGCTGAGTGAGAACGACACCCACAACATAGTATGAAGCATCTGTCTCGATCTCAAAAGGATGTTCCAGGTCTGGTAATGAAAGTACTGGGGTTGAGCACAAACACCACTTCAAATCATCAAATGCTTGTTGTTGGGACCGGTACCATGCAAATTTCACCTTATCACCACCCCCGTTTATTTGGCTGAGGGCCCATGCAATATGGGAGAATCCCAACATGAACCTGTAGTAGAAATTGGCAAGGCCCAAGAAGCTCCAAAGCTCAGTGAGTGTTGTTGGGGCTGGCCAATCACGAATGACTTGGATCTTAGCTGGATCCACATGTACACCATGCTAATTAATGATGTAGCCCAAGTAATGGACCTTGCCCATGTCGAAGGATCATTTTTCCAAGTTGGCATATAGCTTGTGCTGCCACAGGGTGTGCAAAACCTATTGAATATGCTGGAAGTGTTCGGCTCAAGTCTTGCTGTAAATTAGAATGTCATCCAGATACACCACTACAAAAGTATTGGTGAATGGTCGCAGGATATCATCCATCATCCTCATGAAAGTGGCTGGAGCATTTGTCAAACCAAAGGGCATGACCAACCATTCAAAAAGGCCTTCCTTTGACTTGAATGCGGTCTTCCATACATCTATCTGTTCTATCGAGACCTGGTGGTAGCCAGACTTCAGATCAATCTTACTAAAGTATTTTCCCCCCGTGAGTTGATCAACGAGGTCATCGATTCGGGGAATCGGGTACTAGTTTCTAATTGTGATTTTATTCAAAGCCTGGTAATCAATATAGAGTTGCCAGGTTCCATCTTTCTTCTGTACCAGCACGATTGGGCTCCCACAAGGTGATGAGATCGGGTAGATGTGCCCCTTGTGGAGCAGTTCTTGGATCTGTCGCTTGATCTCCTCATTCTCTAACAAAGAGAGACGATAGACTCGCCCATTAGGCAGTGGTGCGTCGGGGGTCAGATCGATGGGGTTCTTGACCTGGAAGTGCAGAGGTACCCCTGTAGGTGAGGAGAAGATATCTGAGTATTCTTCCACGACCTTATCTACTTGCTTCTGTTGTGTGGAGAGGTCGGCCGCAGAGACCCTGGATGTGGCTATGATCTTTCACTTATTCTGAGAGCGAATCATGAAGAAGAAAAAATTCCCCGTCCGAGAGATGACCTTCCTGCATTGCTTAGCAAAGATCAAGGAAATAGCACTAGGTGGGACTGCCTCGGGTATCCTGTACAATTTCTTGTTCAAAGTAATAATAAAACTACAAGGCCTAGACTCATACACAGTATGAAGTTTCCATAAATAAGGTTGGCCCAAAAGAACATCACAAACTTCAAGAGGAGCAACATCACATAATACCTCATCTTTGAAGGGCTTGATGTCGTATGACAGTCGGTATTGTTGGCTGACGCGGAGATCGCTTCCTTGGCAAAGCCATCCAATGGTGTAGGGTTGTGGCTGCGACGTTCTTGGCAGGACAAAACTCTTGATGACCTCAGCTGAGATGAGGTTCTTCTGGCTACCACTATCAACGATGACGTGCAGTGGGGTGCCTTTTACCCACATCTATGAATGGAAGAGGCGCTCTCCTTCTTCTGGCTCGTCTGGTTTACCAAGCTAGAGCTTGGTGGTAGAAACAGTGGCATTGGGTTCCACGTCAAGGATCCATCTTCCCCTTTCTAGTTCTGGCTCAGAGTCAGAATCTGCATCTGATTTAGAGGCTTTCACTTTGGCCACCAGCAACTTCTTTGAGCAACAATTAGTAATGTTATGCCAAGGGCTCTTATGGAAGTCACACCACTTCCCGGTATCTTTCTTTGTCTTTCCGATGTCCTTCTTTGCTTGCAGCTTGGACTAGTTGTCCTGATACTGTCCATATTTTCTCTGTCCATTGTTTGGTGGGTTGGGGCCGCCCTTTCCTGGCTTTTGTTGTGAGGGGTTCCCAGGCCCTAATTTCCACGTCTTTTGTTTGAGCTTCTACTCGATTTTGACGACATATCAGTAGGCCACGCCCAAGGATGAGATGTCTAGAAATTCCATTTTGGTCTGTATGTATCTATGAAAAGCACCACGATACTTGAGCACCAGATGTCTCTCTGAATCTTTGATACCCAACTTGGTGCACAAGGTATGGAAGATATTTTTGAAATCTGCCATTGCTTGGTCTCTTTCTTGCTGCAGTGTGGTCCATTTGGTATACAGGTCATCATAACTTCTGACAAGGTAGTATTGTTCCTTAGTAGCATCCCTGAAGGATTCCCAGGTGGTCATGACTAAAAATAATGAGGTTTCCTCTATTTCCTTTTGCTCATAGAAAGTTCCCCACCAATCTTTGACATGGGGAACGACTTTGAGGAGTGAAAAAGTAATCGTTTCTCTATTCGAAAAGTTATGGAAAGAAAAATACCCTTCTAGTAGATTCAACCACTTGTCTACAACATTTGCATCTATCTAACCTTCAAATATAGGAATATCGAAGTTTATTTGTACCTTGAAGGGGGTGACGCCTCCGTTCGAAGAAGATGCATCGCCTGCTGGTAGTCGCCGAAGGATTTGTGCAAAACTATCCATCATCTCGTTCCTCTGTTGCTTGAGGGCCTCCTCAATCAACAATTTAAAAGGATCTCATGTCCCATCATATTTATTTTCTCCTGCCATGGGAGGTCGCTTGGGTGTGCGAGAGCTTCTGTCCTCAAGAGAAACAAGCTCAAGACCCAACTCTTTGTACTCCGACCTTGTTGGGGACATGCATTAAGACGACAAGGAGCATACCGCTCTGATACCACTAATCTAGATTTTATGAGAATAATGAAATGAATACAGAGTATTAACAGTTGATTAACACAAAATAACAGAGATACAATAAAACTGGTTTTCTATTCAATAACGAAATAAGTTGAAACTGTAAAATGCAGCGGAAACAAGCTTGTTGGAATGGTGGCGGCTTATCTATGAGAAGAGATGTGATGGCAGCGCGCATTCACAAGAAGAAGGTTAAAATGAGGCTCTGAAGGCCTTTTTATAATAATAAAGAATGCCAAAAACCATAGACATCCAAAAACCTAACCCTAGGAGATGAAGCACCAAACGTCATGTGGGCCCCGTTTGGGTAAGTTAGTACATCAACTTCCCGGGGTCGTAACTTTTGCATACGATCTTTGTTTTAGGCGTGTGATAGCCCGTTGGAAAGGTATCATTGAGGAGATTCATTTTGGGGGCTCAATCATACCTTTTTCTATCATTGAGGAGCTCGATCCTGAAAAACCCTCATTTAGGCCCTCAAAATGGCCCCGGAAGTTAAAATTGCTAAAAATAGTAAATTGCCACAATTGTCAAAAAATTGTTTTGAGTCAATTGGAAAAGGTGGGTGGCCACCAATATCCATATGGATCATTATAATTTAATAAATATTAATATAATATTCCTTTTTTACTTAAGTTCCCTAGCTTAGCCCTTTTCCTTAACTTTTGCCCCCCACCCTTTCCCCAACTAGTGGAGTTTAGGCCCCATCTCTTTTATCATGGTTGGTCTGCATGCAACGATGTATTTATATTAATTATGAGATATGTACAAAAATAGGTGCATTGACCTTTAACATCTAGGCTCTTCGACCTAATAAAAACATAAGCATCCTAGCTTATAATAACTGGCTCACCAGCCTATAAAATATAGCATATACACAAAGGCTCGTTGGCCTCAATATCACATTCACTCAATATGTTGTGTGAAGTATCCTGGAATGTGCCCAATTCATCATTTTACTGCGCAGTACATGCGCGCACTACACCATGTAATATGCATGTCAAAATATATAACGCAACTCACCAGCTTAAGTACATTTGCATTTACATTTACAATTGGGTTCAGCCTAGGGATATTACAATCCCCTCCCCTTATTTATGCACTATCCTCAGTGCATCATGTACACATATACCACAAAATTTTCAAAAATACTTAATGCATTATATACCATGTACCATTCAAATTCTTTAAAATCTACAAGCTTTAGCTATTGAAATCTTGTCATCCATCTAGTGCTCTACTTTACAGCACCAATTCTGGTACTCATACTGCAAGTTGAAGTCAATTGCTCTATTCCATGGAGCTACTTCAGGAAATAATTCAGCTCATTGTTCCTTATTACATGCTTCAATTAAAATTCATTGAAGCAACAACTGGTTGTAGATCCATGACGTTCCACCCAACCTTATATCTCACTGCTGATAAAATCTCAGTAGCATATCATCCCCGAGCATGGAATATGACTCCATCAGGAAAATGGCTTCCCAAGATAACCACAGACCACAATCAATATCAACATAGTCTAGGCCAAGGTACCAAACCTCAGCAGCACTCCAATCAACGGTCTCTCTTCCCCACATGCCTGTACAGCCCAAGGTAGTATGCACCTTCACTATCCAAGAGTCCATCAACTACACAACTTCCCTTCCAGGGCTCCAGTACAGGCCGAACAAGAATTCTCAGAGCACCATGGCTCCAGGAGTTCCAACTTTAATCATTATCATCTGACCTGCATCATACACATGCAGTTATCATGAGAGAGCATCATAAAAATTCCATTTCAAAAATCAAATTAATTTCATAAGGAATTCGACTTTTCCCAAAATATGAAATTCTATTTCCTAATTTTTCATCGTTATTGGAATAATAGAATGTAGTTTTCCTTATGGCTTTCAGCAAGCACCATGCTAAATACGAGTTTTCTTGCAATGATTATATATTGCATACAGCCAACAAATTGTCATTAATTTCTGTACATCATAATTCAACATGTATAACACCTTATGCCATGATCTTAGAATTGCCTGCACCTAGAAATTCAATCACAATTACCAAACAATTCAACCAAATAGAATGAATCGTCATTCTATGCATATGCATGCTCATAATTAATAATAGTAAGTTAATTTCTTCAATTTTCTAAACAAAAATTTTCTGTAGTCACTATTCCTATGACCACCTCACTTGCAGCTTTCATGTTGCAATGTTTAACAGTTCCTGAAATGTTCTCAACTTCATGAGTTAGCAACATTTCAAACATTAGTATAATTATTTCCATGCAAAAACATATATACATGCACTCACAAAATGCATTCAACAAAATGCATTTAAGTATACAATTCCATCATGTATGAGTGCAACTCTGCCACTCACCGGGCATGAGTCCAACTCTCAATGCCTATTTATTCAATGCACCCTTGCATTGATTTTCAGAATGAGCTTTATCTAAGTCATGCATTTCACCATCTATAAATTGGAAATCTGGCCAATGTCTTGACACATCTCCACACACTTCCCATTGTCTTCACAATTACTTGGATGCCTTCCTTTTTGACCTGAACACTACACCAAGAATACAATTCTGTAGTGTTTATTAGTGTTAGCAAAAAGGTTGTAGTCCAAGTTTTATTTAAAGTAGGAATCTCATTGGGTATTTGTGTGGCACATAACCTTACTATAACCATACCTTACCATATCCAACCATGTCCTGATCTCATACATGACTATCTTTCTTAGCATAATTCCTATAACAAGTTATTATTTTTTATTTTCTTTGGTTATTCCCTCATAACAAAATTAACATGACATGCTACTATGTCAGTGTGTGCATTCAAAAGATAAAATATTTGATAAATATAACATGCCTCTATCCTTTACCACACCTAGTGGTAACTTAATCTTGTCAATGCATTTAAACAATACTATGCAGCGTAGTTTAAAAGTCAATTTGGGGAAATTCTTACCTATATTTCCCTTTGGCAGTCATACAACATAATTTTTACACAAGAATACTTACATGCATAGCTGGCATTAAACAATTTCAATGCTACCTGATTAGTTGATGTCAATAGAATATTTTATGCATTTTTATCAGTCATATAATCAACATTCCAACCTTATGTTGCTTCCTTCCATGTGCAACAACATTAGCAGCAACACTTGCAAATATGCAAGCATTCCCACTCTTTATGGTTGTCCCAACAAGCCATAAAATACTTGTTACTACAGTAATTGCAGCAAATTCTTTCTTCCTGAATCACATTTCCTTGTTTATCCCAGAAGTCTTCCATTCTTATGGATTCCTGAATCTTCATGTGCTCTTCACTGTAACCATTGTGCATGAATATTTCTGATCTGAGCACTTTCTAGACAAATCACTCTTGGTTTCCTTTTATTTTCCATCCAAATACTAAACTAATAATAACCTTCATATTTTATTTACTTCCTGGATCCATCTATCCCAACTCATACTTGGATGAATTATAATTCCAATCATGTTGTCCTATATACTATGGATCTTCAACAACCATTTATTTTTTGGACTGAACTATTCCAGTTCTTCCTTGAATGAATAATTTAGTATTTGAGTTTTCTTGCATTCTTCTCCACTCCTTGCCAACTAGAATCAAACTTGGCTTGCTTATCCAATCTCTTATCATACTGTAGGGATGCACATATGAATCCTTCCTTGGCTGCATAGAATTAATTAAAAGCACTTAATGTTGCTTTTACTTTACTAACATAATTCAAGTGGTACTTCCACCCCCTGTAAATGTCACTCATGATTCTATGGCACTTGAGATAGATTCTTCTCAGGAACCACCTCTTTTATATTCAAAACTACCCATTGAACCATTTTATTTTTCATGGTTCTTTACCGACTCTCTAGAGAGATTCATTTCTCTTTTAAGTCTTTCTTTGCTCAATCTCTCCATACTATTGTGGAAATATCTTCAATACCCTTGGAATGCATAATAATCCTATATTATTCTTGCTTTCCCTCTTGGAGTGTTTTCATTCATTCCCATTTGTTGGATATCTACCCATGAATTGTTCTTCCATTATTCTAGGATGTTTATGGACTTCCAACTACATATTATATTGATATTAATTTTCAGCATTCCACTATTGTTCGGATCCCTCTGATCCAACTCCTACATGACCCAATTCTATTTCCAGTCATGTTTTCTAAGTAACCTTGGACAGTTAACACCAACTTCCTTCTTGAGATACTTGATTTATCAGCACTTGGATTTTCTTGATGGGTATTACTTTCCCCTATCTTGACCATCTGATTTTAACCTGCCTTACACAATCCACATATATCATGCCATATTGATACCCTTCATACCATGCTTCCACTGCGCACTTCGATAACCATAAGGCAATAATTACTCTAACATTGCATATCTAATCCCTAGGTATCATGCACTTCTTATCCATATATGCATTAATCCTCTTTCTTTATCTGATTACTATCATTATGATAGTCAATTCATTTTATAATAGATCTTACTCCCATGCATTCCTTAATTTGTATATTGATTTATTTGGGAGTGTTCACTAAATCATTCACTACATGATCTATTCCTCTTCCCATATTCCATTGAATACTTGACTAACATGAGAGGACTTCCTGTAGTGGCTTCCAAATAATTTATGGTTGCGCCAAGGTTCATACCTTAACCTTTTGTAGTCTTGGATTTTGATCATCTTACAAAATATTTTCTCATAGCATTCTTTCCCTGAGTACCTCTGCTTAATTTTAAGTAAACTTCAACCTTCTCACCTGTTAATAACTAAAAGTTTTTAAATCTATTAAAATCTGTAGCCAAGTAAATTTGTTATGCAAAATAATTTAACAAATTTATGAAATTATGTATAATTTTGTTCCAATAATGCATCAGAATTCTTCTTCTGATTTCATGTGAAATTCCTTCCCAAATCAATTTTATGGGTGAATAATTATATTCCTTTGTCTGATACCTTTCCATCACCTGCTCCCATGCTCAATTCTAAGTCTTGAGAAAAAAGTTATGGCCAATTGAAAATTGCCCAATAACTTCTTTTTTTTGTTCATACTTCAACTTGCACAACTCTGCGCTGTAATATGCATTTTTGCACCTACTCCTTTGGAATTTTCATAGGAGATCAATTGGGTTTCTTACCATACATTTTATGGACACTCTTTCCAAGTTTCACCTCATTCTGGGTTCCGGGCTACTAGTTACAACTTGTTGAAGTTCCATACCAAAATACCATATTGTAACTCGTATGCTATAGGTAACTTATTTTCCATATTAAACACCTTTAACATTCCCAGAAGTTTAATTCAGCTCTTGGAATGTTGTCTATGGTTAAATATATTTCCATTGAATACTCCTGCGCTTCAATCTGATTCTGGAAAAGAAAGTTATGGCTTTTGGAAGCTAGTTGGGTCTTATAATTTACCCTCCACTGTTTAAGCTGTAACTTTCTCATAAAGGCTCCGTTTGTCGAACGGTTTACAACATTAGAAAGATCTCTCCAAGTTATTTAATTTGAGCTATAAAAAAAAATTGTATGTTTGATACACCTCTGTCTCGTGGTTTTTGAGTTGCTAAAAATGATCTTAAGGCCCTCAAAAACGCGCTGCAAAAAGATGACGTTCAAATGATATAAAATGTCGCAGAAAATTAGTGATTTTCTACTGTTGTTCACCCTCAAAATGACTTTGCGCGCACAATTTTCAATATGTGCACCCATATTCACCATGCACAACAACAACACAAGGTAACTCGTGCATCGTGGACTTTAAAACCACTATGTATCACTTCTCCGTTGCACCAATAACTTGTGCACTACTTTTGTGTCGCGTGCCCATAACTTGCGGGCATTACTTTTATGTCACGTGAAAATATCCACCGTGCATAGATATTCTACATGCATTTCACTCGACGCGCTGCACCATGGCATAGTTTAGTATGTCTCCACTGCGCATTAAAACTATGCGCACTCCACTAACTAAGCTGTCACGCGACAACATATACCCACATTACACGTGCAGCTACCAAATTCCACTGTGTTGTGTCAATACTGCGCACACCATGCATGCCACTATTATGAGTGTGCACACCATGTGCACTTCTTATGTGTATGCACACTACGCAATGCTAAATTTAGTGCACACACCCGCACATAAACATTTTTCCGCGCAACACCGAAATTTAGTTCGCACACCCGCACACTAACATTTTTCCACGCAGTGCTGAATTTTACGTATCCCAAGCTTTTCACTACCCCACATGAATTTTTAGTGTGCCCACCTGTGCACATTCATTTTTATGCACCTCAATTCCTCGTGAATTCTGCTGCATAAATTGAGGCTTTTGTAAACCTTTTTTCCCCAATTTACCATAGACATTCTGCAACCACAAAATTCGTTCAATTTCACCCCGATAAAACCAATTCAACCTCTGCAATTACAAATCGTCATGGGTTGACATTTTTGGAACGAATTCACCCAAAATCAATTCACAAATTGGGAATTTTAATTACGAATTCCGCTCCATCTATCATGTTTTTACTGTAACTTCAAATTTGACCCATTCTAGATCTGAATTTGCTAGAATGGATATTAAATCGATAATATCTCACCACTTGGCCGAATTTCTCAATTTTCTCATGAATTTACCAACCGAAATTGGGGCTTTTCCCAATTCCGCGTCGTTGTTTCTAAATTTACCATGGATGCTCTGTGACTTGAAATTTGGCCATTTCGAATTAAATCCTCTGTATAATTTCACTTCAACTCAACGCGTTTGGCCCATTTAGGCTCAGTGTTGAAAAATGAATCTCTGATACCATTTTTTAACATCCCCAGCCACCAACAGGTCAGGCCATGCCACTTCTCAGGCACTTTACTTAGCTCTGATACCATTTTGTAACATCCCCAGCCACCAACAGGCCAGGCCATGCCACTTCTAAGACGCTTTACTTAGCTCTGATACCATTTTGTAACATCCCCAACCACCAACAGGCCGGGCCATGCCACGCCAGAGAACACTTATGTTCTCTATGCAAAAAATACTGTAACATACTCAACATCCAAACTGATCTATGCCACATACAATCTTCTATCTGCATGCAATTAAAAATATATACACGCATAATTGTTGCGGAAGATTATATATAAAACGAGAACAGAAAAATACGTTATGTAAATGCACAGATTCACACTGAAATAGCAGTAAACATATACATGCGGCATATACAGGCAATACCCATAAAAATAAACATAGTTATAATCGCACATATGATAACCCATAAAAATATGCACATAAATAACAATGCAACATGTAAATTTATCACACAATTGACACTTATCTTGGTAAGAATGTCACCAATTGCGTGCAGACCTTCCACGAACCTCCCAACCTTAGACCACACTATTCATCACTCTCAACAATGAGTCACCCTCAAGCTGGGACTAAACTCCACTCGGGTAAAGGGTTCCTAACCAGGCTAATGTCTCATGGAAAACAGGAAAGACTCCATCACAGGTGCCTACTCAAACTAACATCCTACAGTCTCTCATTCCCGACATGTCTGTCCCACCTAAGGAAGTGTGTCCCTTCTTTGCTCAACATTCCCTCGGCTGCCCTACTTCCCTTCCAGGGCTTCAGCAACAGGCGCAACAGGAAGTCTCAAAGCCCTACAACTTTAATTTAGCACCTTCAAGAAATTAATTCCCAGTAATTCTCTCACTCAGAGAGTTTCTCACGGGCCTGACAACCAACCTCTTCAATATCCCACGGGTCTGGCAACCCACTTCTTTAGTCCAAACCCCACGCTCACCAACTAGATGAACATATATGGCTATGGATATCGGTTTAGGTACAGTGACATGAAGTTATGGAGGTCAACTGAATACGTGAGTGAAATCTCTTGGGATGGTTGCATGGATGAATGCATAATAGAAAGAATGATAGAAGGAGTGTTGGAAATGAACTAAGTCCCCACAATATGTATGCATGTCCCCAGATTAACACTTGTCATGTTGGGGGCTACTTTTTCCCACTTGTTCCCAACTTTAGAACTTAGGATAACATAATTATCCATACTTTATACTTTAAGAAATATTAATATAATATTCATTTCTGGCTTAAGCTCCCTAGCTTAGCCCTTTTCCTTAACTTTTGGCCCCCACCCTTTCCCCGACTAGTGGATTTTAGTCCCCCATCTCTTTTATCATGGTCAGTTTGTGCTCAACGATGTATTTATATTAATTATGAGATATGTAGAAAAATAGGCGCACTAGCCTTTAACATCTAGGCTCTCAAGCCTAATAAAAACATAAGCCTCCTAGCTTATAATAACTGGCTCACCAACCTATAAAATATAGCATATACACAAAGGCTCACTGGCCTCAATATCGCGCGCACTTAATATGCTGCGCACGGTATCCTGGAATGTGCCCAATTCATCATTTTACTGTGCAGTACATGCGCACACTACACCATGGAAGATGCATGTCAAAATATATAACACATCTCACCAGCTTAAGTACATTTTCATTTACATTTACAATCGGGTTCATCCTAGGGATATTACATCTTGCCTCCCTCTCCAATGGGTCGGAAGGAATCCGGATCACTAGCCCTCTTTACGAGTAGATTTGAGAATTATTTATCTCTCCGAGTTATCTATCAAACATGTTGCAACTCCATTGACTAAATGTGACACCCTGATGGATAGAAGGCTCAGAAAAATGTGTTGGATGGCTCAAAGGAAGTACCTTACCCTGATCTCAAATGAGTTATAAGTCTTTAGGTTCGCTAGGCCTTCTCAGGAAGAGTGACCCACTATACCTCTGATGTCTCCTATAGAACTCACGTTGGAATCTGAATGTTGGGGTTGGATCTATCATCTCCATGCTCAATATGACTGTACATATGTAATGAAAGTTGGAATGATAGCATGCCCTGTGACCAAGCCTCGCATGGAGAGGTGGACCATTGTTTCCCCTAGGTTGGGGAACTAGCCCTCGAATTTTAGATTCACTGTCGACTTCTCTGCATGGTGGATGAGGCAATTAGTGGTGATTGAGGAATTCCCCTATGCTGGGGTATATTTCATAGGTAGTGATGACTTGGTATTTCATGAGGGCATACAGTGGGATGCATAAGGTACGCAAAAAATTATAACCTTGCAACACATATTTTTGTTTTGTCTTTTATATGTTTTTGGTTGTGAAACGATGGATCTAACCATTTTGTTTTCATCATGGAGACAGAGGTGCATCACGTCCGACAGAGATGAAAGCATTAATGTTATAACCCTAATTTTCACCAGATATGCTTACCTGGCATCAGGCCATCTCATTTTACATCTTTTTTCAAGCCACTACTGAACAACTTCTTAAAAACACCCTTTTTTGATGGCATGCGTGCCCTGCTCCACTACTGCACATGTGTATAGGCTAGACTACCCACTACAACCCACGTATACCTACAAAAGCACGAAAAATAAAAGGTTGCAGATGGAACACATAGTTTCAGGTAAATTACCTAAACCATTTGACTGCCTATAGTCGGTCACTCGACCAAATACCTAGCCCTTTCTAACTTATAAAAGAAGGGGTATGGGTCCCATTTGGAGGAGGAAGATAATAGTAAAGAAACTCAACCCAATTTTCGCATTCCCTTTGCCCCAACCTTTTGCAACTAGTGTGTGAAGAGAAGAATATACGAAAGAAGTTGGAGCACAATTGAATAGGAGCCCAGGACCAGATTCAAGGAGCAGTGGCCAATATCACTATTGTAAGTTACTCTTGTGAGATTCATAAAAAGAAGTACTTTTCCTATCCCACCACATGAGGTTTTTAAATGTTTAATATTGATTATATTTTGATAGAATATCTAACCCATTATTTCATCATATGCATGCTTGGAGTTCTTTGTTTGTCTATTTTTGAATGCAGGTCATCTTTGGGAGGAGATTTGTAGTAAAGGAGCGACCAAACGTTAAAGGATCGACATTAGAAACAGAAACTAAGGTATAGTAACTTGATCTTTTTAACCTTGTATTTACATATGAATAATGGGGTTTATGAATGGGATGATGGTAAGAAGTATGAGACTTTAGGTCATTTTTGCATGCATTACAAAACCCTTAATGCTAGTCCGTAGGCGGATTTCCCACCCACAATAGAATTGGTGACCATATTGGGGAGATCTCTAGGGTTTTTGGGATACTTTTTAGGTGTTTTAAATTGGTTTTATTATCTTTTTCTGAGTTTCTTCAAGAGTCTGAGCTAGTAGGGATTCTTGGCTTCCATACCAATACTCCCTGCTTTCTTCGCTTGATTGTTTTTTCTTTTCCTGGAAGCTATAGAGGCATACACGACCTGTAGAAGGCCTGGACGTGTATACACGTGCCCTGAATTCACACAGCCTACATACATACACTGGCTACTGAAGGATCAGTAGCGTGCCTGAGTCCAGAAAGTATTTTTGTAAAGAGAGGCAGTCATCCTCTTCCCTATCAGAAGTGATCCTTCTCAAGGGTTTTCTGGATCTAGTTCTAGTCTCAGTTGTTGCAGCCTGTAGCCTAGGTATAACCTCAGATTAGCTTTGTTTTATCAAGTTTCCTTGCATCTTTTTTTGTCAAAGTATGTTTCTGTGTCTTCAAGGGATTATGGCTCTCAATACCAATACTCCCTGCCAGTGCTTGATTGCTTGTTTTCACTTTTTTGAGGAGTTGTAGAGGTGCACGCGACCTGTAGTGGGCCTGAATGCAAGCATACACACCCTGACCTTGCATAGCCCACGTACATACGATGTTTGTTGAACTGTCAGTATTGTACCTGTTGAGATTTTTTTTTTATAAGACGTAATCATCCTCTTCCATGTCAAGAGTCACACCTCTCAGGGATTTTCTTGAACTAGTTTGGGTCTCTGTCATAGCAGTCTAGAGCTTAGGCTTGATTACAGAGTAGCTTCCTTTTTCATTAAAAAATGTCCTCTTTTTTTCTTTAATAGGGTTTTTAGACAAGTTTGAGAGTCTGTTTCAATCATCTTGTGTGTTGTTGTCAGTAACTCTTTGCGATCTGCGCTTAGGCCAAAAGTCATTTCTTGGTCTTTACTTGTCATCAATTTTCCCTTTTTTCTTTTTAAGCATTAAACAATAAAAAAAATCTCTTTTACTTCTTGGTTTGGTTAACTAGTTGGTTGTTTGCATTAATCATCAGGAAAAAGATTTCTTTCGTAAGTTCTTGGTTGATTGACTTAGGAAAATAAGTATCTCGTAGTCGAGTGAAATCTTGTTTTGATTTTTTCAGTAAAAAGATCTTATCAAAAAGAAAGTTTGAAAAGTTGGTTAAAGAGTTTGAATGTGAAAATTTGAATTTGTGAAGAAGTAATTTGTTTTCAGTTTCATTATATGCTCTTCTATTTCGTCTCTAAAAAACATCACCAGTTTCACTTTCATTCCCTTTGACTTAATATAGCCACTAAAATTAACGATTAATTAAAACCAACTAGACTTTATGTTTGTAGGGTCCATCAACTAGTCTAGGCTAGAGCCTTGATTTAGGATTGGAGAGGAAACTTTTCAAGGATGAAAAAATAAACATAAAGGTTTGTGTTAGGGAGTCTTAAAAGTCTAGTATCATGAAGGTCATCTAGGATCCCCCTCTAACACAAGGGATAAGCATGAGGTCGCGTGAGGAAAGGTAGTGGAGATAACCCCTCCAAAGCCGGACCAAGCGTAGTGGGGAACACATATAGAGGGCTTATCTTGGGATTCCATTGATCGCATTTGCCATGGAGCTTCATGGGTCTTGAATCTGTTTGAAGTCTTCAATTGTCTTTTGGAACAATTGCTTTCAATACCCTTGATAGGTTTCAGGATTGATACCCTGCTCATTGCAGTCCACCCGACTGTCGACTGTACCCACCTGGTGACTGTTTGTGCGCTGGAAACCTAGTTTCCTATCATTCTAGTGACTTAGATAGGTGACTACGGGGGTATACCGTGGTACCTAGGATAGACATCGAGCCACACTTTGCAGAGTATACCTGGAGGCTGCTTCCGTATTCAAGTTTCACTTGCACCGGTAAGTTTCTCTAGTGTTGGTTGTTGTAACTGTTCTTCCAATTAGCTAGTGACTGCTTGTTTGATCTCATAGGTACTTTTTCTAGTGTGTGCTAGTTTTCAAATGATTATAGATAGCCCTAGTGTGTATTTCATATTCTCACACAGTGGAGGATCAATATTTCCACCATTCATGAAGTATTTTGGGCCTGCCACCGGTTGACCTCGAACCCCCCCTCGCCCCGCCACTGCTAAGGAGAAAACTAGACCAGCAAGGGTCTTTTGAGACAACTAGGTTACAAGAAACTGTGCCCAACCCATTTTCGAGAGGAGAACAATTGATTATGGAAGAACCAATCATAGTGTCTCAAGAAGCAATGGCAGCAAATGCTGCTACTTCTTCAGGGGATACTCATATTCCCTCCACGAATGTCACTATAGGGGGTGTTCGACCTCCTAAACAAGCGTCGTCGGTCCAGAATACTATGGTATCGACTTCTTCTACCTTGGGCAGTGGTCTGATTTCATCTATGGCGGCGATCACTGCTCCGTTTACCCAAAGTGCGATAGGCCCTTTGTTCTCATACGGGATGCTTGGCTTCGGTACGAGTACTATATTTTCCACCTGCACTCTACAGACTTTAGGTCTAGGGGAAGGGAGTTCCAATGCTCCTCTGCAAGGATCTATGAGGGGCACTACAACTCCCTTTATCATTTTCCCTTACGACGAGGGTAATATACACCCTTCGACCCCCTCGCTCGGTGGTGTTCATCAACACTCCATCGGGCCAAACGCATACTTGTTTGGAGCATGTAGTCAAGAACTCCCTTCTTATAACATGTCGGTTGGTTCAACACCTTTCTCTTTGTTTGGTGCATTTGGTAACAATGCTTTCTCGTCAGCTGCTGTCTCGGCTGAGGGAAACCCTAGTTATGGACAACCACATCCTGTACAGGGTACTATTCCTTCACAGGGGGCACACTTAGGAATTCCTTCCTCACAAGGACCTTGGAATCCGTGGCAGGGACCAGTTCCCTTGCCAAGGATGTCGATCGAGGGAGACCCCTTCCATACCCAGTGGAACCCTGGTTAAGGCTCAGCACCTATGCCCGTCGGATTGACAGGGGGAAGCCCTTCCCAAAATCCTTGGAATGTGACGCAAGCTCATCCCTTTACGTCCTATTATAGGAATCAACTGATGATGTCTCAATAAGCACAGAATCCATACGCTAGTCACGACCATGGTTATTACTAGAGCCCTGGCCAACAACCTAACTTTTCCTGGCAACCCGGTGCAAGTCAAACTCCAAGCTCCTTTTTCCCTGGCTATAATCCACAACCCAAATTACTGTTTCTGGCAACCCTGCACTTGCCAGACTTGACAAGGTTATTAAATGACCCCATCTATCACAATCCGATTTAGCCTCCTATGCTGACCAAGTTACCTTCGGACATCCCAAAGTTCGAAGCCAAGCCTAATGAAGATCCTGGCGATCATGTGACTACCTTCCACTTATGGTGCTCGTCCAACTCGTTGAGAGATGACTCTGTCCAGTTGTGATTGTTTCAACGCACCCTCATAGGGAGTGCTGCGAAATGGTACATTGAGATTGACCGCTCATGATACTCTTCCTTCAAAAAATTGGCAATGGTTTTCTTAAACCATTTCCAATTACCTATGAGATACCATGTCGGCACTAAATTGCTGGCCAACTTCGAGCAGACAAAAGTAGACCATATCTCGGATCACATTCGAGAGTGGAGATGCCGGAAGAGTTTGATAAAAGTGTCAGTCCCACCAGCATTCTTTCTAGAGTGGTTCCTTAAGTCTTTGGTACCCCAGTTGTCTAAAGACGTCGCAACGTCCGGGGTGTTTTCCGAGGAAGATGCGATAATGAGAGCTCAACAACTAGAACTGATTTACTCTCAATCTGGTTTACTTTATGAAATTTTGCTAGATGCACCGAGGTCAATGCTTGACAAGACCAGACAAAGGTTGGGACCACATGCCGATGGAATTATTGGTTCAACACAAACAAAGCCTGCTGATCCATTTTCAAATCAATTGCAAAAATTGTCGATACAACAGACAGTGGCCAACCATACCACCGGTTTGGCTATTCCCCCTACCCAAAATTCGGATGTACATAGTGTGCAAACGACAAACCCAAAGGCCACCCAATAGCCTGACGTAAAGAAGAAACAATGAAAGAAGGTTAAGGGGGATAAGAAACCCACCAATAATGCTGGTGGGGCTGACACTGAAAAGAAGAAGTCGAAGTATCCTTGTAATCTTTGCAAGGAAGACCACCCAACCCATCAGTGCCCTCGGCTTTCCAAAGCCCAGAATTTATTGGCACAACAACAACCTATCGTGTTAATGAACCCATTTCCACACAGACAAAATCTAACTCAAGCCTCCTCGAGCGTGGAAGGGGGAAGTCAAGGACCCCCTCCATATTCGAGTAATCCTTCATCCGCAAATGTGTATATGATGAAAGGTGATGCCTATATATCAACTAGAGCACATGATTACAAAAATCCAAGCACCTCTAAGAAGGGTAAAGAAGCCGAAAAACCACCTCTTCCTCTCCAGATTGAGAATACGTTGGGCAAAACAATGACCCGCATCACAAAAGGTGCATTCAATAAAGATTCTCACAATCCAAATGCACGGGCCACCCAAAACTACTCTATGGTGGAGGATTTATCACAAGCCCCTTGTGCGATGTCTGCTTTGGAAGTCCTCCAGAGTTTCCCTTCCCAGAGAAAGGCTCCGTTAGCCATCCTAGGATCTGCTGAGACTTGTAATCCGGGAACAATCATGCTTGATACGACCGAATTAAAACCTCGTCTTCCTTACCACATATCTGTTTAGATAGTAGTGATTGACACCACGAAAATGTTTACCCAGAACATTTTCCGCATAGTGGCAAATGAGGTTTCATCGACATGTGTGATGTCTTTGGTGTGTTGGAAGGCCATCGACCAACCCATTTTGTCTTCGTCACCTACTCTTCTTACGGCTTTTGACGGTCGTTCTTTCTGACCACATGGGTTCATTCCCTCTTTCCCCATGTAGCTAGGGGGAAAAACCGTATGCATCGAAGTTGAAGTGGTTGATGCGTCTCTCGACTACAATATCTTGTTAGGAAGGAGTTGGACCTATTCTATGTAAGCAGTGGTCATACAGTTTTCCGGGTCTTGTTGTTTCCACATGAGGGTCAGATCGTGACCATTGATCAATTATCCTTCTCTCATCCCGACCCTTCATTGGGAGTATCCACGGTCCCGATGATTGATAACCCTCAGCACGACATCATCAACATAGGGGCTGGTTTGTGCCCACCTTTGATGGTTACTTTCGATTACCCACCTCCAACCGACAATTTCCATTACATGACGGTTGTCCTCGACCAGACTCGGGCCGAAAATTTTCAAATCTCATCATTTTGCATGACATACTTTAACGATCTGTGGACTCTTCCTTCCCCGTCAGCTACAATGGAAGGGGCAGAGCACCATGGCATGGCCATGCCTTTGTTCATAGTATAAGTTGCATATGCAATCATTCAACGAGCTTCTGTCAACCTTGATATGACTCCAGCACAAGAGTTAGATCCGGTGCTCGAGCCTATTTGGGCTCAAAGTTCCCTTGCTAATACAGATTCTTTAGAATTATTATTGCCCTCAGACGAGGCGATTATTGAGGCAATGACTAGTCCGAACAAACCCTGGGATGATCTTCATCATAGATCTTACTTCCTCCCAAAGTTAGGATGAATTGAAGCAGGTGAATTCACTCTGACTATGAATGGAGATACAGATTGTCCTATCAATCCTTTGTCAATGCACATTGTTTATGCTAAAGGAATTATGGAAATGATAGCTGAAACGATACCTATTGACATCTACAGAACCCTTGACGTCGTGGAGAATATATTCATCGGAGCGGATTGCTCCCTCGGGAGATTCAAATATACACAGATTTATTTAAAGAACTCTACGACGTGTTTTCCTGGTCTTATGAGGAAATTCCAGACATAGATCCAAGAATCGTCGAACATGAAATCACAACTTATCCTAATGTCAAACCGGTCTGGTAGAAGCCTCATCTGGTCAATCCTAAGAAAGCAGCAACTATTAAGGTTGAAGTAGAGAAACTACTTAAAGATGGTTTCATCCACCCCATCCAATTGAGCCAATGGGTGTCGAATCCTGTGCCATTCAATAAAAAACAGGGTACGAATCGTGTATGTATGGACTTCCATGATGTGAACAAGGCATGCCCAAAAGATAATTTCCCCACACTATTTATTGAGCATATAGTCGATGAATGCACATGTTGCGAGGCCTTTTCTTTCATGGATGGTTTTTCAGGATATAATCAGATACATATCAAACCCGAAGACCAACACAAAACTGCTTTCATTTGTCCATGGGGTACATTCTCTTATCAGAACATGCCTTTTGGTCTGAAAAATGTTGGAGCTACGTTTCAGTGGGATATGTATTTTTCTTTCCACGACCTCAAACACATAGTCGAGGCTTATCTCAATGATTTAGCATCATGATCTCGCAAGAGAGCTAATCATCCAACACACCTCTGACTTATCCTTGAAAGGTTTCGCTACTACCGAATCGATTTGAATCCAAACAAGTGCTTTTTTTGCGTCACATCAGGTCGTCTTCTAGGTTTCATAGTTTTGACAACAGGGATCATGGTTGATCCTCTAAAGGTTGAGGCAATAGTTTAGTTTCTTCCCCCATGCACCATCCCTCAGCTTCAAAGTTTGCAAGGAAAAGCGAACTTTTTACGGCGCTTCATCGCAAACTATGCCGAGATCACAAAGGGTTTTATGTGTTTATTGAAGAAGGACATTCATTTTCATTGGGACGAAGTCGCTCAATGTTATTTCACAGAATTGAAACGTGCCCTCACATCTACTCCTTTGCTTTGGACACCCAACTATAATAAATATTTCTTATTGTACTTGGCCACTGCAGAGTCAACCATCGGTATGCTCTTAGTTCAGGAGGACGATTTGCTCTCAGAATACATGATTTATTACCTGAGCTGAGGCCTAGTTGGACCAGAACTCAATTATTCCCACATTGAAAAACTTGCGTTGGCAGCAGTCCATGCTGTCCAACGGTTCCATCATTACATTTTGTTTCGCAAGACCACTGTCATTGTCATTGTGAATCTGTTTCAATACATATTAACATGATGAGTCATCAACGAAAAGATCAGTACATGGATAGTTATCCTCCAGTGATTCAACTTGGAGTTCATTTCGGTGAAATCCAAAAAGTCAATGGTCTTCACGGAACTCATATCGGAACTTCCAGTCGAATGAGGTGATTTTATACCCGAGGAGTCGCCTATCAAAGGAGACGTATTTTTGATCTCATCTTTAGACCCTTGGTATGGAAATGTGTTGGTCTATATCCAGACTTTGAAGTGTCTTGCCTCTGCTTCTCGTGATGAGCATCGTCGTATATGCCATCAGGCTAAGAACTATATCATACTCGAAGACACTTTGTATCTTCTATGTGTAGAATGCATCCTTCGCCGATGTCTCACTCATGAAGAAGCAGAAATCGTTCTTAATGATTGCCACACTAGAGCATGTGGCGGTCATTTTTCTGGGTTGGCAACAACCCAAAAAATTCTACAAGCTGGTTACTTATGGCCGAAATTAATCAAAGATTGTGTTGAATTGGTTAAGAAGTGACACCCATGTTAGATCTTCTCTCGGAAGATGAGGGCACACCTCACTCCCCTATTTCTCGTTATTACCATTGGTCCCTTCACTAAATGGGGGATTGATTACACTACATGCAACCCCCCTTCAGTAAGGGGGCACCTTTATATCATCATAGTAGTAGACTACTTCACCAAGTGGGTTGATGCTATGCCAACGTACAAAGATGACGGGGAGACAACAACTCTCTTTTTGTTCAACTAGATAATAGCAAGGTTCGGCGTCCCAAGAGAGATTGTCACTGACCATGGCAGTCCCTTTCAGAACAAAATGATGACCAATTTAAATTCAAAGCTTGGGTTGTGGCAAGAAAATTCATCACCCTACTACCCACAAGTGAATGGTCAGGTGGAAGCTGTAAATAAATCTCTTGATACCATTCTATAGAGAATGATCAATTTGGCCAAGTCAAATTGGCATTTGATGTTATACTCAGCATTATGGGCTTATCGAACGTCTATTAAGACTGCATTTGGTTTCTCACCTTTTCAACTCGTTTATGGTCTGGAAGCATTCTTTCCCATAGAGTGCCAGATCTTGTCCTTAAAATTGGCAGTGTAGTTATTGCCAGACACTTCACCACTTGAAGAGAGTTTATTATATATTGAGAAGCTCAATGAGCAATGTCATGATGCGGCCTTAGCTAACGAAGCTCACAAACAAAAATTCAAGTGTCAATATGATTGGTCTGTTCATCCTTGGATTTTATCTGAAGGTGACCTTTTCTTGGTCTATGACCAAGATAAGGACCCCTTGGGGGCAGGCAACTTCAAACCTATGTGGTTCAGACATTTCATCGTGAAAGAGGTTCTAAAAAAGGGCACTTATTATCTGGTGGACTTTGAGGGAAATGTTTTGGCATAGCCTAGAAATGGGCTCTACCTCAAGAAGTATTACTCATAGGTGGGTCGCCTTGGGTGACTTTTTGTAACATATGTATAGTCTTTGTACTATTACTTTTAGTTTTTTCTTTTGGTTTTATGAACGTGTCATTTTTTATGTTATCTTTTTTCACTGTGGCAGATGTCAAGTGAATCAGAGGTGTTTGTTGGGTTTGTGGAAGGCACTATCTGGCACACTCAGAGGATTCCTTCCACATCTTGGGTGATTTTCACACCTCAAGGCCAGTTGCTATCTTCAGGAGGTATCTGTTTAGGCGACACCACAAATAATGTCGTCGAATACAACATAGTTATTGAGTTGCTTCGTGATGCTTTATCGCTTGGTATCTCTCACCTCTGGGTCTATTTAGATGCTCAGTTGGATGTGTCTCAGTTAAATGGAGTTTACCGCGTTCATGATCCTACTCTACACTGAAGGTTCCTTAGGGTACGTCTCTTAGAATGAAAATTTGATTACATTACGTATATCCATGTTCCTAGGAGATTAAATCAAGTGACATATACTCTAGTTAATCATATATTAGATTGACATCTTGCACATATGTAAGAAAAGACACACACATACACATGTAAATACATTTGTAAATATAATCCATAAAACACGAAGAGATGTAAACACACATATATTTATATCACAAAGTATCAAAGTACATAAGTGGGCATGAGCGCCTCAAAATATATGTGTCCAGTAAAGAGTCACAGGGCTTATGCCCTCAAAAATATACAAAAGGTTCCCTTGGCACATAAGAAATCCAATCTAGGCTAAGGGCGGGGCCTGTTGGCCCTGCCTTAATGAACAACGACGTTAGCCAGATGCTGAAAAAGATTGACCCAGGTCTGTGGTACCTCAACAATGTGATTCTGCATGGACAGTGGGAGATCCTCGATCTCCGCCATGGGGATTGTCTGAGTAAGCGCAGCGAGGTTCCGCTGTACCTGTCTCAAAACTCTCTCAGCCTCCCCAGGTGGAGGTCCCCCTATTGTTGTTGGTCCATCAACCGTGACTGGTCCCACCTCTAGTCGAGGATGTCACCTTTTCCTCGCAAAGTCTGTTGGATGCACTAACCCAATGTCTACACATAACAGAGACATACGTGTCAGATACTCTGGTATACAAAAAAAACGATATATTTGAAAAAAAAAAAAATTTAAATAACTTTATAAAACAAAGAAACAAACTTACCCATCTCTCCTCGCTCCTCTCCAAGAGGTACCGACATCTCAGGACCTCTAGAGAAATTGATCTCGGCATAGGGGTAGTCCTCTATAGCCAGAATCTGTTGCACCCACCAAGCAAAAAACTTGTCATCGAAGGCCTCAATGGTCCTTCCTCCCCCCTGTCGCAGCAATAGCATCACCCATATGCATAGCGGAGGGTGAGGGGCCTCGTTCCCTCGTATGCTCTCTCTAGGACTGAGACTAGGTACTCTCGAAGAAGAAGAAAGAACAAAGAATAGTCCCAAACCCAAAGTTTATGTGCCTCCGCATATGACACATTGTCAACTACTTCTTCATGTAGTCTAGTAATGTGGTGCTCCAATAAAAAAAAAAATTGAATTTAAGCACTGAACCACACAATTCATGTGCACCCGAGAAGCCTAATGAAAATACGCAGACCCAGTGATCCTCCAAATGAGAAATATTATCACTTTCAGTGATAGGTTTGTAATCTTGTTTATCGGCACTTGTGTGCCCATTTTTTCTGTGCCAGCCTCGCAATGGAGTACAATAAACTACTCTATGTTTTGAGGCATGGAGGGAAACGTGCGGAAGTTGATTGGTTCCCCTCTCCTTGAGAGGCTAGTAAGAAAGTAGATATCTTCAGTCATTGGAGTCAATGACTGTTCCTCAAGCATGAAGGCCTCTACATCCGGATGCGAATAACCCACCAAGGCATTCAGCAGCCTGGGTTGTGCCCACATGAAAGGACAATGGAAAAACTTTATCAAACCACATTGCATCAATGCAGCAAGAGAATTAGGGTCCTCATTGACCAAAATATCAATGTCCTCATGCTCCCTTTCTCTCTAGTTAACATGCATCCTGCAATAGAAAAAGTTCAGGAGGGTTAACTCTTGTTTTTATTTTTATTTTTTCACATATTAGAGGGTATACACGGGCTGTAATGTACATAGTCATCTGTGCACGTGTGCAGTCTTTCTTCTACACACATGCACATGCGGGATGTCATAGGACAGGCCACATATACGTAGGGCCAACCTTTTTAAAGGTCAGCGCCCCCTCAAAAAAAAAAAATGCATAATTTAAAAATTGAAATGCAAGAGGGGCTAGTATGTACTTACTTGGTCCAAGCGGAAGTTCGTTTCATCCACTAAAGCTCCCATAATCAATTCTTTTCACAAAGGGGTATTTTTGGCTTTTAATCAATTTCTTAATTAGCAATAGTGATAATGAGCTGCCAGCTTCTATTTATAGACTTTTTGACCACTTTTTGTCGTTTTTTGGACCCTTTTGTCGTTTTGTTCTAACCTGAAAAATGGTTCAAGATTTTCTTAGGGGATGTTAGGATAAGTTTTACTTTGGGTATTTGGAATTTTTTCGAATATTTGGGTCTTTTTAAAGGTCTTTTGGTGAAAAGATGTTTTTCCAACTTTTTGCATGTAAGATAGGATTCCACTTCCAATGGTTTCACCTCGTTGTCTTTTTCGCTTTTCCATAGGATAGATCCCACTAAATTGCGACATGAAACCCTCTTTTTTTTCTCTATAAGTGTCATAATTTAGTGGTAGAGCCTACCTGTACATGGATGCCCTAGGTAGATCCTGGTTGCATTTTGGTGTCCATGTTGTCACTAATGCCTATAGGCTTGGGAGTCCTTATTATTTTTTCCTTATTACGAGTATGAGCCTCATTTCCATGATTCATTATCTCACTTGAAATCATCCTCAGGACTCCCAAAATACAACGGGTCTTCTTTTAAGCCCTTTTCATACCCTCTAAAAATGAAAAGATTGTCGAGCGATCTTGTTGACCTTCACGCTCGCTAAACTGAAATTTGAAGGCAAGTCTGTCCAGCGGTAGTTTACCCCTTTTTCAGTCTGGATGGTCAACTGTACAAACAAAGGTATACTCTAGGAGCCTCGGTTCTCTAGAAGAGTACTCCCGGGTATCATTTTAACCCTTTTTCGAGCCTAAGAGACTAAATTTACGAAAAAGAACCCCCCACGGAGTCCATAGTTAAGCTCTTTTCAGACTCCCTAAAATTGAAAAGATTGTCGAGTGACCTTATTCATTCACACTCGTTAAAATGGTCCAGAAGAAAATCCCTAATGGAGTCCATAGTTAAGCTCTTTTCAGACTTCTTGAAAATGAAAAGATTGTCAATTGATATTGTCTTTGTCACACTCGTTAAAAGCATTTTGAATAGATGTCTGTTCGGTGCTAGTTTACCCCTTTTTTGAACCGGCCGGACTATATTTTAAAAAGGTACCCCAACAGAGTCTCCTTTTACACTTTTTCAGACTCTCTAAATACGAAAACCCATCGAGCTTACCTTCTCTAGGCTCGTTAAAATTACATTGAAGGACGTTACCATTGTGTCTAATTAATCACATTTGCATACCTGCATCTTTGGCCTAACTTTGGCTCCATGTTCCTCTCAACTGAACCATTTGAAGCACGCCTTATACGCAAGCCCTGTAGCACTTTGCCTCTACATCTTTACACCTCGGCCCATGGAGGATTTTTCTCGAGTGTCCTTTTCCTGCATATGTCCCTTTTCTCTGAGCATCCATGTGTTCCTTGCACTTGGAACTAGTATGTCCACAACACTCGATCCTCCTTTGTAACGTAGCATTCTTTTATTCTTTTTCAAGCTTTCCAAAATTATTGAAAAAGACAAAAAACTCAAATATACCCCAAAAAGAGGAAGGGAAAATTATTTTCTTTTTGTTGGCAGCACAATGAGTTTCCCTTGGACAAAGCACATCCTTCCTTTTGTTCGTCAAGATTTGGGATCTAACATGACCTTAGGAAGGTGTTATCACTAAATAGAGCCGTGTCCTCCTCCGTTTTGTTATTCTTCCAAACATATGGAGAGTTTGCGTTGCCCCCTGCATCATGAACTTATGTCAACGTCATGTTGCTTGAGTCTCATCATTTTTCATGCTATTGTCCAATGGAAGTTTTTACCAAGCTTGAGTCAGCCCCTCTGCAGTTTGTCTCTTGCCCTCATGCCTGACCATCCCGAAATCCCAATCAAGTCTTTGTTCGAAATCATTGAATCCCTCAGCTTGATCATCAAAATCCTCTAGTCCATTCCGGATGAGTCATCAAAGACCTATGGGTAGTGAAGTCGTACACTCATATTGCACTCGTACCCGATTTGTGAAGATTTTGAAGTTGTTTCTCGAGCTCTGATGACCTCATCTCCAGCCATCAAGCCTTATCAACTTCTGGAAGATGGATACTATACATGTATATCTTTTTTATTTTGAGATGTAGATCTATTGTGTATTGCTCGCAGCTACGCTTTATATAGTTATATGACACGGATCTACAGTGTATTTGATTGGCAGCCATGATTTTATTTCATCTTGAGCATGGGTATGCCTGCCTTGGTGAGACAATTGTTATTTTGTAGATGGCACCTCCCAAACTCTGGTCCCTGGGCTCACTTGTTTCATACGTTGGTGAACATTGATAATGTATTTCGTCCATCAGATGCTCTTCTAACCTCACACATTAGGGGGCATCTTTTATAACCCTAATTTGCACTAGATATGCTTACCTAGCATCAGGCCATCTCATTTTACATATTTTTCCAAGCCACTACTGAACAACTTCTTAAAAACACCCTTTTTTAAAGGCATACACACCCTGCTCCACTACTTCATGCTTGTATACGCTAGTTGACCCACTACAACCCGCGTATACCTACAAAAGCACGAAAAAATATAAAGTTGCAGACGAAACACACAGTATTAGGTAAATTACCTAAACCATTTGATGGCCCATAGCTAGTCACTCGAACAAATACCTAGCCCTTTCTAGCCTATAAAAGAAGGGGTAGGGGTCTCATTTGGAGGAGGAAGATAATAGTAAAGAAACTCTACTCGATTTTCGAATTCCCTTTGCCCCAACCTTTTGCAACTAGTGTGCGAAGATAAGCATATACAAAAGCAGTTGGAGCACAGTTGAACAGGATCCCATGACCAGATTTGAGGAGCTATGGCCGATCTCACTATTGTAAGTTACTCTTGTGAGATTAATAAAAAGAAGTACTTTTCCCATCCCCCCACATGAGGTTTTTAAATGTTTAATATTGATTATATTTTGATAGAATCTCTAACCCATTAGTTCATAGATCATATGCATGCTTGGAGTTCTTTGTTTGTCTGTTTGTGAATGCAGGTCAGCTTTGGGAGGAGATTTGCAGTCAAGGAGCGACTGAACATTAAAGGATCGACATCAAACACGGAAACTAAGGTACAGTAACTTGATCTTTTTAACCTTGTATTTACATATGAATAATGGGGTTTATGAATGGGATGATGGTAAGAAGTAGGATACTTTAGGTCATTTCTACATGCATTATAGAACCCTTAATGCTAGTATGTAGGGGGATTTCCCACCCACAACAATTAGGGTGTCGTAGGGATGCACAGGCAACAACTAATCACGACGTCATAGTGGGAGGAATCCAATAGGTGGAGAGAAACCTCTGGGGCTTCACGATTTGTGTTCCCCCCTTAAGGAGGTGAGACGTGCCTTTACATATTTATCAACATACAGTTGGGGTCTCTGAAGGCCTCAATCATTTGTTACGATGGGTGACATTAGCAGTAGTGTGCTATGTAGAGAACAATGTGATACAGGAGGATGATTAGAGTCCTTAGTCATTTTTTAGTCTTTATGATGATATTATGGATATGAAGGGCCAAATTTTTCCTCGTCATGTACTTTTGTATGATGTATTTCAAAACACTTTTTCTATCACGCATATATATATATATATATATATATACGAGTTTTGCGGTGGCTACCTATGTTGCATTTTTTTGTTTTATGTGATTTTTTTGTACATATGATTTATATTTCAAATGTTTATCTATGCATAATATACCAATCCAACATGTAATTCGCTAACGAATCCTCGATTGTGTTGAGTTCTCTCGATATGTGTCTATACTTAAGAAATTCAAAATCTCTTTCGAGACGAAAAACCATCATATGGAGATGTATTAAAGTTGATTTGTGAATGACATACTCACGATTTAGATGACGGACCACGAACTACGAGTCAAGGTTGATAATCAATTGAGATATACCTAGAGAGGAGGCTTTGGTTAAGAGTCTGATGACGAGATGATACTCTGCAACCTTATTGGTTGCAGATTGGAGGAAAATTCCTCCCAAACTCACTAAATTGCCAAAGTGGTAGATGACCCAAGTTGTAGAAGTGATGTTTTGGGTATGTTGACTAGCGCCATCTGCAAACCCAAAATAGAAACTCAACATGTACTACAAGATCAATGATATGACAAAAAATGAATCCATTGATTTTTCTACTTTTCATTTGGAGGGAGAGGTCCACGAGTGGTGGCACCATGGGCTAGTGACGTTGGGTCACATTCACATCACCTCATTAGGAAAAAGTAAAGTCACACATGTCACAAATCGGGATTACGTACCAATGATCTAGCAATGCATGTCAGCTCTATGTATTGTTCCATGCTTTTACTAGTATTATAGTATATATATATATATTCATTTAAAGGTCTAACTAAATATTGGTTTGGTTATTTTTACATGCATGCACTCTCTTTGTGAAGTTTTGTACATGTGTGTCATTATTGTAATTGCTTAACTATTCAATATATCTTAAACAAGTTGTTCCACCTAAAACCACATGCAAAATCACCATGCATGTTAAGTTCAAGTTATCAAACACAATAAGAAACCTAAATAACCCATTCAACCACCCAAATCATATCATATACATGACAGACATGTTTAGTAGAGAGTTAATATCCAGGTATGTGGATTTGGGATAATACATGCTTGATATTGACCTTCTTAAAATTAGATTATGATTATGACTAGTAACAACCACATTTAAGTAGAAATTGGTTGATATAATTCATTTTCCACCCTTTAAAATAATGAGGTCAATAGACCTATATAAAAAACCTTTTACTTAAATGTAGTTATTGCTACTTTATAATTGTAGTAAAAAAAATCACATAATCCCAGCCAAACCACTTGTAGTTTCAACAATATTATTTATTTATTAAAACCTAATAAAACTTGGAAATGAGACATGAAAGAATATTTAAAACCTTCTAATTGAAAATATCTTACAATCGATTATTCATAGAACATTTTGATCCCATTAGCTTCAATTCTGGATATGATAGGAACATGAACAAGAAGGATGAGATGATCTCAGAAAATCAAGGACCGAGCGAAACTCATTGGGAGAAGGATGAGAAAGATATTCCCTAAATATATATCGTTATATGAATATATTCTATAAAATTAATGAGAATATATCATGGAAATTGACCTTTCAATTTCAATTGGTAGATTCCATTATTATTTATTTTTATTTATCCATTTTTCTTGATTTCTATTCTCCTGTTTTAGTTGGCACACTCGTCTTTGTATATTTATTTTGTTAATTACGTCGATAGGTGTACACCTATTGGAAATGGGCACAATTAATTATCTTTTAATTTTAAATTCTAATCGTATGGATAGCAATTGAAGATGCTGGCATATTCTTGGTCATCTTCCCAAATGAATGAATCAGATTTAATTTTCATAACTTCCTTTCATTTCTGAATGCATCAGTTAACTTGTTTAGTTTTTCACATTTACTTAATCATATTAATAAATTACTGGTTACCCATATGATTTTCATGTTTAAATGATTAACGCGAATTAATATATAAGCATTGTTTTATACAAACATGTTTCAGTGATTAACAAAGCGGATCACATGTTTCATACTATGGCAAGCATTCTTTTTATGGGAAGAATGCATTCTTTTTATGGGAAGTTCCCTGTCTCATCCATCGTGGCTGATGGGGAAGGAAGAATCCAAGGATCCTCGAAGTAAGTCATGCGGAACGATGAAACTTGAAAAATATCAGCCTTATGGTGATTAGATATAAATTTGATATCGTCGTGAGGAGGTGGGAAATCGAAGGTGCCCATCAAGGATGGGCACAAGCCCACTCCTACGTTAACAACACCTGGTTGAGGATTATCAATCATCGGGACCGTGGATGCCCCCAAAGTTGGGTCAGGTCTGGAGAAAAATAGTTGATCAATGGTCACTATCCGACCCTCGTGTGGAAACAACAAGACTCAGAAAATTGTAGCAACCACAGCTTGCATAGCATAAGTCCAACTCCATCCTAACAAGAGATTATAGTCAAGGGGAGCATCGAATACCTCTACTTCGACACACACGATTTTCCCTCCTAACTGCAGAGGGAAAGAAGGAACAATGCCACGTGGTTGGAAAGAACAATCGTCGAAAGCAGTGAGGAGAGTAGGTGATGGAGACAAAGTGGGCTGGCCAATGGCCTTCCAACATGCTAACGACATAACGCATGTCGAGGTGCCCTCATCGACCACCGTGCGAAAGATATTCCATGTAAAAATTTTCGTGGGATGAGCCACTACTATCTGAAACACTATGTGGTAAGGCAGATGAGGTTTTAAATCGGTTGTATCTAACATGATGGTACCTGGGTTACAAATCTCCGTAGAGCCTAAAGTGGTTAACAAGGATTTCCTCTGAGTAGGGCAGCTTTGGAGGACCTCCAAAGCAGACATCGCACAAGGGGTTTGTGATAAATCCTCCACCACAGAGTAATTCTAGGCGGCCCTTGCATTTGGGTTGTGAGAAGATTTCTTAAATGCACCCTTTGGAATGCATGTCATTGTTTCTCCCAACATCTTCTTGATCTGTAGAGGAAGAGATGGGAGCTCAACTTCTTTACCCTTCTCAGAAGCGCTTGGTTTACTATAGTTGTGCGCTCTAGTTGTTATGAAAGCATCATCCCTAACCATATATACATTTGCGGATGAGGGATTGTTTGGAGGAGGGCAGGTTTCTTAGCTACCCCCTTCGACACTTGTAGAGGCTTGAGTTAAATGTTTCCCATGTTGAAAGGGATTAGTCAACACTGCCTGCTGTTGCTGTGTGACAAACTTTTGGGCCTCTGCAAGTTGAGGAAAAAGATGGGTTGGGTGGTCTTCCGCACACAAGTTGCACGGATACCTCTCCTTCCGTTTTTCCGTGGTGTCCCTGCCAGCATTATCAGTGGGTTTTTTATCCCCCTTACCCTTCTTTCATTTTTTTTTCTTCCCTTCAGGCTGCTGGGTGGCCTTTGGATTAGTCAACTGCACGGAGTGTACTTCCGACGTTTAGGTAGGAGGAGCAGCCAAAGCAGTCGTCTGGTTGGCCGCTGAGTGTTGTATATATAACTGTTGCAATTGTTTTGTCAATTGCTCAGCGGGCTTAGTTTGTACTGAACCAACAATACTATCGGCATGTGATCCAACTCTCTGTCTAGTCTTATCCAGTATCGATCATGGTGCATCAGGCAGGATGTTGTATAATAAACCAGACTGAGAATAGATTAGCTCAATCTGTTGAGCCCTCATGATGGCATCTTCTTCGGAGAAAACTCCGGAAGTCACGACATCTTTGGATAATTGTGGGACCAGAGACTTAAGGAACCACTCAAGCAGGAATGTTGGTGGGACTGGTACTTTGATTAGACTCTTCTGTCGTCTCCACTCTCAGATATGATCAGAGATATGGTCCGCTGTTGTCTATTTGAAATTGGCGAGAAACTATGTGCCAGCGTAGTATCTCACAGGTAACTGGAAATGGTTAAGGAAGGCCATCGCCAGTTCGCCAAAAGAAGATTATCTTGAGCGATCAAGCTCGATGTACCATTTCGTGGCACTCCCGATAAGAGTGCATTGAAACAATCACAACTGTACAGAGTCATCTTTCAATGAGTTAGATGAACACCAAAGATGGAAGGTAGTCACATGATCACCTAGATCTTCGTTAGGCTTGGCCTCGAACTTTGGAATGTCTGAAGGCAACTTCGTTGGCATCGGAGGCCAACGTGGATTGTGACAAATATGATCATTTAACAACCTTGTCAAATTTGGCAAGTGTAACATCGCTAGGAATGGTAGTTTGGGTTGCTATTGATAACCTGGGAAAAAGGGTCCTGGAGTTTGACTGGCACCAAGTTGCCAGGAAAAGTTTGGCTGCTGGCCCAGATTCTAGTAAAAACCATGGCCCTGACCAGCATAAGGATTTTGCATCTTTGGAGACATCATTGGCTGATTTCCCATAAAGGACATAGGATGTTGGGCATGCATCGTGTTCGAAGGACTTTGGGAAGGATTACCCCATGCCGGTCCTGATGGGAGCGACATAGTAGTCTGTCCGGGGTTCCATTGACTATGGAAAGAATTACCCCAGAATGACATTCCAGAGGAGGGAACAAATCCTTGTCCTGAGTTCCAAGGTCCTGCTATATGTGCCCCCGGCACAGGAATAGTACCCTGCACCGGAGTAGACTTTCCAAAAATGGGATTTCCCCCAGACGAGAAAGAAGTGGATGAGAAAGTGTTGTTACCAAACGTCCTGTTCCAAACAAACGGTGAAGAACCTACCAGCATACTGTGTGCAGGTGTTCCTTGACTCCCAGCTCCAAATAAACTAGTGTGTGCAGGCTGCCCGGTGGACTGCTGATGTGGACCACCAAGCGAAGGGGACAAAGGAGGGATATGACCTCCGGTGTAAGGAAAAGTGTTAAAAGGGAAAGGAGTGCCCCCAAGTTGACCTTGCAGAGGAGCATCAGAGCTCCCTGCCCCCAAACCCAAAGTCTATAAAGTGGAGTGAGTGAGTGCAGGACTTGCACCCGAACTAGGCATACCGTATGAGAACGGAGGGCCTGTCGCACTAGGTGTGAAGGGGGTTATAGCCACCACCATAGACGGGTTTGGTCCACTGTGCAACATAGTTGCATCTGAGACCATGGTGGCTCAAACCGACGATGGTAAGTTAGGAGATGATTCTCCTGTGGTAGCAACTATGGTGGGAATGGAAGGATTCCTAGAAGAAGTAACAACGTTTGTTTCGATAGCTGTGTGAGGCACTGATAGGCGTTCGTAAAATTGGATTGGTATAATAACCTGTGGCCAAGTATCAGTGGTGGGGGTTTCAACCGAGCCAAGATTGGCGGTTGATTCCTCTGGGATTTGTTTGGGCACAAAGGTTTGTAACCCGGTCGCTTTGAAAGACCCTTGTTGGTCTAGCTTCGGCCGCAATGGTGGCGGGGGTGGCTCCAGTATAACCGGTGGCAGGCTCAGAAGCCTTCGTGACCGACAGAGCTCAGGATCCTCCACTGTGTGAGAAGATCCAAGACATGCTAAGGTATTCTACACGTTCAAACAGTAACACACACTAAAAAAGAATCCCCTAAGAGATAAGACAAGCAATCACTAAACTATTTGGAAGAACAGTTACAACAACCAACACTAGAGAAACTTATCGGTGCAAGTGCAACTCGAACACGGAAGCACCCTCCGGGTATACTCTGCAAAGCGTGGCCCGATTTCTATCCTAGGTACCGCGGTATACCCCCGCAGTCACCTGTGTATGTCCCTAAAAAGATTGGCAACTAGGTTGCCAGCACGTGAACAGTCACCAGGCAAGTACAGTCGAAAGTCGGGTAGACCACAATGAGCAGGGTATCAAGCCCAAAACCTGTCAAGGGTATCGAGAGAAAATGGTCCGGAAGACAACTGAGGACCTCAAACGGATTCGAGACCCACGAAGCCCCGTGGCAAATGCAAACGACGGAATCCCAAAACAAGCCCTCTATATGTGTTCTCCACTACGATTGGTCCAGATTTGGAGGGGTTATCTCCGCTGCCTTTCCGCACGCGACCTCATGTTTATCCCTTGTGTTAGAGGGGGGTCTCAAATAACTTCCAAAAAACTGGACTTAGACACTCCCTATCACAGACTCCAATGTTTGGTTTTGAATGGCCTTGGAGAGTTTCCTCTCCAACCTAATCCAAGGCCCTAGTCCTAAACTAGTTTGTGAACCCTACAAACAAAAAGTCTAATAGATTTTAAATTAGCATTGATTTTATGGGTTTTCTTATGTCATGGGGTATGAAGGTGAAACTGATGATGTGTAAAGACGAAATAAAAAACGAATGAAAAAAAAACTGGAAACAAAATACTTTTACTAAATGCAAAATTTCAGCAACTTTTCACAAAGAAAGATTTATTTTTCTTTTCAATTTTTCTAAGATTTTATGCAGCAATCGTAAAGGAATTTCTCTCGACTGCAATCTACTTATTCTCTAAATGCACTACAAAAACTTATGAAATAAAATACTTCTCCCTAGATAATGATGCAGAAACACACTCTTCAAACAAAGAAGAAAATGAAAAGAGATTTTTTTATTTTATTTAAGTGCTAGTAAAGCAACAAAGGGAAAATACCGACAAGCACAAAACCAAGAAAAACAAATTCTGGCTTAAAGCGCAGATCACAAAGAATCAGAGCAAAGACACACAATGGCAATCAAGAAAACAAAGACTCTTACGCTTGTCTAAAAACCATAAAACAAAATTTTCTCTTTTTTTTTTATATATTTTCTGTCAACTATCAACTGAGAAAAAACAGGTTAAGGGTAAGATGACCTAACCTACTGACTGTTCAAACCTAGACTCAAACACCTGAGAGGAATAATTCTCATCAAAGGAGGGGATGACTGCCCCACCCTAAACAAAAAGCAGGCTGTCGAGCACGCTACTGTCACTGAAACAGCACGCGTGCAAACGCGTGCTGAGCTGCAACAGGAAGCGTGTACACGCGGGCTGACCTTGTACAGGCTGCGTGTATTTATAAGTTCTAAGACAAAAATGAAAATAGGAAGTCTAGACCAGGAAGAGGCCTCTAGTATTGATAACTAGGGTCCCTTGAAGGCTTGGATGCTTTTTCTAACATAAAAGAAAAAATAATGCAAGGAATAAAAAAGCGAAAAAAGCAATCTGAGATAGGACTGTGAACCAACAAGACTCAGACAGGATTCCAGAAAACCCCCTGAGAATGTATAATTCTGACAGGGAAGAGGTGGACTACCTCTAAAGGTCTCTTAACTCCTACACGCTACTGTTATCCCTACAGCTAGCGTTCACACGCGGGCTGTAAGAGGATAGGGCGCGGGTACACGCATGCAGGCCTTCTGCAGGCCGTGTGTACCTCTGTGTGTCCCAACAAATACCGTCAAGCAAAAGTCAGGGAAAACTGGTATGAAGAACTAGGCTCCCTACTATCTCAGACCTAACAGAAAAAGATAGAAAAAGAAAAACATAACACCTATTCTTTAAACTACCCAAAAAACTTTAAAGAAATCCAGAAACCCTAAAGAGTATTATCCCCAGTACGGTTGCCAATTCCATTGTTGGGAAAAATACCCTACGGACTAGCAAACTAGGGTCATACTTGCATGCATATTTTGACCGTAAAGAAATTACTTTTTAACCTACAACCCAAAACCTAAACCCCCCTTTCACAGTACATGCATGGAGAATGACTACTAACCTTGTTTCCGACGTTCGATGTAGATCCTCCGTTGCACTTTGACCACTTGCTTGTGCTGCTCCTTCCAAAGATAACTTGCAATCAAGACAAACAACTATGAATGCATGCTACTTCTCTACTCGAGGGTTGGAAATTAAGCATAAATTAACCATACCATAGATAAATCATGCATTGGGACAGGAAAAGTATTCTTTTATTATTTGAAAAATGAATCAACTTACAATCAAAGTCGAGACTGACCACCGCTCCTTGATCTTGATCCTGGGCTCCTCTTCTTCTGTCCTCCAACTGCTTGGCGTTAAATCTCCTTTGGCATGAGGAAAGGCTAAAGGGTTGGGACAATGGATTGCGTAAATGGGCAGAGTATCTTCGCTATATTTTTTCCTCCTTCAAATGGTACCCCTACCCCTTCTTTTATAGGCTAGAAGGAGCTAGGGTTTTGGATGAACCCTCGGCCATGCATGGCTGGGAGTTTCAGTTAACTGACCCATAGCTTTTTGTTCCGTCGGCAACTTTCCTTTTTTCGTGCTTTGTTAGGTACACGCGGGCTGTAGTGAGCCAACCAGCGTGCACACACGTGTAGTAATGGTTTAGGGCGCGTGGGCCTTGACACAAGAGGATTTCCAAAGAGTTGTTCAGCAGATGTTTTGGCAATGAAGGGATATGAGTTGGCCTGATGCCAAGTAATCATGTGTGGTGCAATTTAGGGTTATAACACCTGGCATGGCTTGATGCCACATTTTCAATTTAAAGTTATGGCCATGTTCTTATTTTGGATGGCATTTCGCATTATAGACTTTCTGTGATCATATACAATCATATACCTACAACTATACTGCTATTGTCGAGGAATATTGTTATTGTTAAGGTATTGTGTTTTCTATCTTTTCACATTATACCTTCTTTTATTTGTTCATATACGATCATATACATACAACTATATTGCCATTGTTGAGGGATATTATTATTGTTGAGGGATTGTGGATCGATTAGAAGCATTGGAGAATAAGCGAGAGAAGGAGATCAGTGTTTCAGACATATTGGAGTGGAAAGAAGGCCAACACAATAAAGCATCAAGCAGGACGAGGTAAGATATTCCTTTATCTCTTTATCTCTTTAAAATTTCTGAAATCAGTTTCTTTGAATTATAGTATATAGGTTACATATAAGTTAGCGATGAGGTTTGCAGGTTGGCGATCAGGTTTACATATTGGTTTACAAGTTACATATGGTTAGCTATGAGGGATATAAGTTCCTTATAACCTGTTGAGCTCTCAACACACCCTAAAAAAGTCTCTGCCAAACTCTTCTTTTTGGGTACCACTTATTGTTTAATTCGGAACAATGTTGTTTCCGCGTATCTTTGTTTTCTACAATTTCTCCTTGATTATTTAAAAGTTTCCCTGAACATGTTGAAACCATCACAACTTAAAGGGAGTAAAATTTGACTAAAGAATCAACCACTAAGTCATTTCACCTGACGCGTCCAAATTTTGGCACCCGGAAGAATCAGAGGTGAAAGAAACTCATCCTAGAAAACTAAGGACATTGATTGTCAGTTTTCGTCGACGTCAGTAAACAAGGAGTTGTTATTTCGTGATAAGCATTGCACAAGAAAGTTTTTGATGACCGACTTCATTCAACATCGGTGAAACATAAAAGGAAGTAGTCATTTGTGGGGAAAGGGAGGAATCGCCGATGGCCAATCCCGTTACTAACCCCATAAGTCCATCACCAGTTACTAACCCCTGATATCTAATCAGCATCGGTGATTCCTAGGCTAGGATAGGAAGCACCCAACTGAAAGAAGGTTACCACCTCTGTTGTCACTTGTAAGTCTAGTCACATGTCTTTATCGACCACGTGTCACGTCAGAACCATCCGACGAAATAAATTGGCGTCGGTGGTTTTTCTTTTGTAAGGAGTATCAACGAAGAATCTTGTAGCTCTGCGCTGATACCGACTTCCCCTTTCATAAAATGACACGATGGGATGTTTTATCTCTAAGATACCCTAGATACGATGCATTTAATTGATTGATTAATTCCAAGATCACGCATTAGTCTCTGATTCGTGTGAAAATCCCAGTGACCATTTTAACTTATAGATACAATGCATCTCCCTCCATGCTTTCGTTGTCAACCTACGTAAAATTTATTACATAGAATTGGCGGTAAGTAGTTTAAATTTTGTCCCATTACTTGTATTAATAGCTTCATGCAACTGGTAAGTTCTCTCTCGTTATATTACCCTGAATTATTATGAGCCAGAGAATTCTACATGCAAAGAGGTTCGAAACATTCAGAGGAGTGAGACGAATGACCCAGAGAAGGCTTCTGAGGTATAGTGAGTATTAAGCAACATAGTTTAGCCAGCATACAGGTATGTACCAGTCTGGTTTTGATTTCATTTCACATATAAATTAAGATCTAATATTATTCTATGTGCCAGCCCTAATTGAGCGTCTTCGATTGCAGGAATGATGACTCCAAAGAAACCTACCACCAAGAAATCTCCTAGCATCCCAAAGATGCAAGAAATAGAAGAAGGAGAAGGATCCTCTCCAGCTGTTGAAAGGAAAATGGAATTCACTTCCAAGGCAACACCGATCATCAAGACGATCACCAAAGAAGCCTTTGCTCAACCCCTGACCTTTGGGGACATAGAGGCGAACATTGGGACCAAGACAACATTCCCGCAATGGGAAGACCTATTCAAGGAAATAAAGCATGAATAATTCCCCAAGTATGCCTCGCATAGCGATCCTGACATGAGGAAGCTGGATGATGAGGTCTTCGTCAACATCCACAAGGCTTACCTACACATGCTGGCGAGCAGGACTCTGGTATTCCCTTGCATTGAACTTTTAATATGGCTCATTGATCACAGCGATGCACAAAACTATGTAATTAATGATGATAATGGTCAAATTGTCGGGGTTTTCCTTCCAGTAGAAGTCCAAAAGTATTACAAGCTTAGGGAGCTAGATGAACGTTTGAACAAGGATTTTGTTGTGACATTTTATCAGAAGCACGACACCAACAAAATCATGGTGTCCTAGTGGAGAGAAGACAAAAAATTCACCAACCGAAACTACGGCTGGTACCCGACGGCCAACCTTAGACAACCTTATATCTATCTAATGGATATCCTTTGCTGGTTGCATGGAGAAAAATATTTCTCTAGGTTTTTGGAGGCATGGATGCCTTTGGCTTATACTGTCGCCACCTCCGGAACAAGCTTCAACTGGGGTGCGATCATCTCCAAACAGCTTAACACCTGCATTCTACAGGCTCAGCAGCCGAAGGAAGGAGAAACTCATGCCTTCTACATGGCGTCTTATCTACTGGACGTCATCTATGCAAGAAATGTCTTCACAGGAATGAACCTCAGCTCACACACTTTCGAGCTCCCGGTCCATGTCAATTTTAGCATCTTGTGGGAGAACAGGTATAAAAGATCCTACTCTCTCATTTGCAACCAATTTATCACACCTATTCATTTCTTACTATTCAAGAAGGAGTGCCCAAGGTTGTCTTATGCGGCCAAAAAATTTATATCGAAAGTCGGTCACTGGTACCTGGATGAGCGCGAAATCTACATTAGGGTATTCGGCACCATAGGAGCACCACATTTGCTACCTATATATGTCCCTGACTGACTAGTACTAGGGGAAATATGTTACCAAACTATCTTGCAGGAGTACAATGCCACTTTGGTGAAGGATAAGAAGCGAGCATTCATACCCTATGGGTTTCATATCGTCTTCTACCAGGTTAAAGACACTGTGCAAGCCAAGCAAGAGGGATTAAGTCAATTGGAATTTTGGTTCTAGACAAGATGTTTTTGCAAGCAAGATCCCAAGGTTTTGGTCTCGAAACATGCGTCAGAAGTATCATCTTGTTGGCCTTATTCCCACGACCGGTTTGAGGATGAAATCTTCACTGAAAACGCTCAAGATTGGGATGAGGTGGTGGCAAGAATGGCTAACCCCAAAATAACCAAGTTCAAGGCCATGAGTTGTGAAGAGAAAGCTACATACTTGGATGAAAGAGCACAAAGAGAAGAAGAAATTCTTAGGACTAGGGAAGAAAGGGTAACATTTGAATCGGCTAAAATGATGGAAGCTCCCTAGGAAGCCCCTGTACAGAACTGGAATTTTCTCGGAACTCCAGGTGCAAGGGAAAGAGGGACACTATTGCTCCAACATGCTTAAAAAATAATGGATCTGACATCGAATGATTTGGCCCTCTTATCAAGCGTTCTGACCAGTAATCCAGAAGGGAGCCCGACAGGGGTAGGTGGCTCCGAGCTCACAGGCCCCGGTAACATCAACGGGTCAGATGACCCTGAATCCACACTGTCGCCAACCAATTCACCAACAAGTGCGACGACTCTATCAAAGTTGGGCCGGGTGTCAATTGAAACCAATGCGCCTAACCCTCTGTCTGAGTTCATAGATATATACAGTGATGATCATGGTCTGGAGGCATCTCAAAAAACCTCTGTACATGTAGAAGAAGAGAAGGGAGCCGAGGATAAAACACCTCTTTTTCCTGATGTTTAGAGTCAAGAGGACACACAAGAAGAAAAAGGAGCCAAAAGTAGCTTAGACACAAAAACGCCCGATGCACCGGAGACCTGAGCAGGTAGTCCCAAGGAAAAGTCAGAATTGGACATGTCAAAAGAAATATCCCCATAGAAGGACGTTGGCGATACCACGTCTAGAATACAAGCAAGTATTGAGCTCGTTCCTAACACATCCATTCCACTTGATACTCAGGTCCCCGATAAACATCAGGAAGAGGCCAGGCCTTTGGAGCAAAACAAGGAGGTTCAAGAATCTGATCTTGAAGAAATATATACCACCGGTAGCCTGGGAAACACATTCACATGGGGCAACCAACAAATACTAGAGCCATAAGATGAAGTGGAAGACATCTATGCGATCTCCTATGATAAAAAGAAGAAGGCCATTATGAAAAGGACTGCTAAGAAGAGGAAGATTATTGTGGGCCATTCTATTTTGGTTACCACAGAGGAAAGCTTGATCAACACAGCAGATTCTCACACGTTTGAACTAATAGGCATGGGAAGAGGCCTCTCTGATGCTTCTCGGGATAGGGCTAGGAGGGATGAAAGAGAACTAGCAGATACTCTGAAGGAACTAGAACACTTGCGCCATATTGTTGAGCATTATTAAGGTGCCACACAGACTGCGACATATTTGAAGAGTGAGTTTTCAGGAGTTTACAATGAGTACAAGAAAGAAAGAACCCCGTTAACTGAAAATATAATTGAATTCCAGGAGGACACTCTCATGGCTCTCGCACCATGCAAGGAGATGGAACAATGGCATGAAAGAGCGCAGCAAGTGGTGGAAAGGCTCGAATACATTGAGACAGTCCAATAGGGTCAAGAAAAGGAAGAACATGGCATTTGGTTATTAAGTAAAAATATCCTCGACCGCATAAAGAGATCCACAGAATATTGGACTAAGATGTCCCAGGATCCACATCGATAGATCCAATAACAATATGCCAAGTGCCAGAAGCACTAGGATAAAATTAATAAAGTAATGAAAGATATCAAGATCCCCGAGTTCGACAACCCAAGTGAGTTTATCGACATAAGAAACATGCTCAATATGTATGCTAAACAAGACTCCCGATGGGCCAAAGAGTGCGCGAAGGTAGCTGATGCAAGGCTGGGATAGGTGCGACAATTCACAGAACACCCGATTAGAGCTAAAACCATGTTACGGTAGCTGAATTCCACCTTGATAAAATATCGAGCACATGCAGTGGACATCAGAGGGATATATGCGGCCCCAATGGAACAACACAGATTCCCATGGGCCCATACTTGTGAAAAACTCTTTATAAGATGGTCTGATTATGAAAGAATCCACCCTTTTCAAGAAACGACTCGAGTGGACTGTTGAAAGACTGTCAAATGATGACGCCATGTGGCGATTTTTTATTAGCTCAAATTTTATTTTACCTTTAATTACTATTAAGACTTTATATTATAAATAGGAACATCGACCGACGGTCTAGGGGTTGATGGTTTGTTGCAAGAACTCTTTTCTTTCTAGTTGTTAAGAATTGTTTTGGAGCTGCTATGAATGAAGAAGTCCTTCTGGACCAGAGACGAAGTTGTTTTCATCATATGTATGTGTAATTGAGCTTGGAGAAGAACTATTTCCTATTCAGTTCATGAGAAGATGTAACAACTAAGAGCTATCAAATATATTGTCAAGTTATCTGGTGCAATTTCTTTGCTATTCTTTTCTTTAATGATGGAAATGATGAATCATTGTGTGGATATATGATGAAGGATTATGGTAGATGAATTATTTTTCTTGCTATTGATCTTATCATATAAATGTTTTCTTCTAATAATTAGTATTCTCAAACAATAATTGGATGCTCACATGGTTAACATATTATTACTAGGCCTGTGGTATAGGATTATCATTTGCATGTTTGAGCAGCAGGTTATCCCAAGCTCAACCTCTTCTGCAGTAGTTAAATTTTCTCTCATTTTGTTTCTTGGATAGTTTAGGTTAAAATCTCAACTAGTGATCGAGTTCTCGCACAGTTAAAGTATTATTACTAGGCCTATGGTAAGAGATCGTTGTCTGCATGCTGGAGTGAGGGTTATCCTAAGCCCAACCCTTCCCATTCTTTAGACTTCCTTATCGCTATGTGGTCAAGTTGGTTTATACCGACTTTTTCTCACATTTTTCCTAACTAAAGAGAAAATACCAAAAGAGAAAATCCCGACTGAAGGATATTCCTCCACAAGAAAACATAAATCCCATCGATTAAATTGGCCATATTGCGGGATCTGAAGAACCATTCCAATCACAAATGCTACAGAGTCTAATTGGGCCTCGGTGGCGAGTTTGGTTCCTACTGTTGAGTTAAGGGGTTTAGGACCCATCAACATAATTAGCACTAGAAGGACAACCTGGGAATGAATCGTTGAATATGTAAGTTATATGATATTTTGAATAGGCTATAGATTCATAATGGCCCACATGCATGGCTAGTCATCCAACAAACAACCCACCTTTACTGAGTACTCCCAAAGTGGATAACTCGCCCCACTCCAAGGAAGGATATCTTCACCCTGAAATACCTTATGCTCTCCCTCACGAGGAAGTGAATCATTTTAGAAGGATTACCAGAGCTTACACCCGACAAATTGGTGTGTTTCCATTCACCCCCGTCCACCCTCAAAGAAAAAAACAAGGCAGATTAGTGGTCAGCACTCCTGACAAAGTTTTCATACACTCCGTCAAAGACTTAATAGACTTCGCGATCACCGAAATCCAAGAAACTCTTGACCTCATACCCGAGATGTCAGCCGACGACATCTCCAAACCTAACGATCTTGTGGAAGAGGAAGATCCTAACTATGACTCTGAAGATATGGAAGAGAACAATGGTCATGAGGAGGAGAGAGAAGGTCCACTTCAAGGCAACCAAGCTTGGTTGGTCGGGGACTCCATGGTTGTCCCTGGACGAATACACAATCTCCCTAGGCACCCAAAAAAGTTTCTCCCCAAGTATGATCCTGAGACCTCAAGATTGCTCGAAGATCATATCAAGAAGTTCATACTCGCGATCAGGATTATGAACGTTCAACATGAAGACATGGTATGCAGAATTTTCCCCTACACGTTTGAGAACTTGGCTTCCACTTGGTATTTTAACTTGCCAGTAGGATCCATAACCAGCTGGACAAAGTTCCAAAAGGACTTCCTAGACAAATTTGCCTAGGGAACTACCACGGGAGCCCTTATGGCTGAATTGTTCGTAGCCACCATGACCCCAAAAGAAAGGGTCAAAGATTTCAATCAAAGATTCATGACTATCCTAAACAAGTTTCAGCCCACGAAAAAACCAGCTCAAGAGTTGCAAATTGAGGTCTATGCTAACACTCTTCCAGCCTCTATTTCCATGTTCGTTAAAAGAGTCGCTAATCAAACCCTTGCGGAGAATTTTGAAGAGGCCAAGACGATAGAGTTCTATATGAAAGGGTGTAAAGAAGGCCAGGCATCTCTAGCAAGAAAATAAATCCAGCCCCCTCCTCAGAGAGGACTCCTCTTGACTAGACCATCGGGGAAGCCAACTGAACCAACTCCTGCTAAGGGTAATGGGGATATAGAAGACCTGCAATGCATGGTCAAGAAACTATCAAATGAGATTATAGATATGAAAACAAATGCAAGTGAGGGAAACCAAGGCCAAAGACCCTATAAGCCTTTCTTTAAAAGAAACCATCCTTTCAAAGCAATTGAACCTCCCCCAACCAACCTAAACATTGACTTAGGGAATGTCACATCTTATTCTTTATGTGCTTACCACCAAGAGAACCACTCAGAAAGGGAATGTCCTCAGTGGGTCAACACCATGAATATAATGGCCAATCATTTTTTGGGCGAAGCCTCTCTGACCGAACCACCCAACAATTTAGCCTTTAACATTGTCGACTAGGAAGAGGCTGACCCACCACAAGACACAACCATGCTGATATGGGATCCCGACGTGATCGTGTCTTCGAACAATTTGTTTAAACCTTAGGCACCACCCACAGAGATATCGGTGGTACAAACACGTAGTAAGGGTCAACCCGACCCAAAAGATACCAATGCCACCCATGTCCCACAAAGTAAATTAACTCCCGATCACCCGAGAATGCCTGTCGCTCCCAGTAAACAACCTCTAAGCATCCATATGCGGGAATCTCCTAAGCTAGATTATAACGTAGTCAAAAATTTGAAGAAGATGAAAGATAATATATCAGTTATGGACGTATGTAGAATCCCTCAGCAGAAAGACCTTCTGTTGCAGGCTCTAAGTTCGGTAGAAAACCCAGCCACCGACGATGGTCAAGAGAAGAATATACCCCCTCCAGATTTGGCAAGAAAATCAACGATAAACACCTGCTCAGAAGGCAGGAAGGAGAGACCTTTCATGCCTCCTTTCCTTTTAACGTTCAAAGTCTTCAATAGGAATCTTCACAATTGTCTGGTAGATTCTAGAGCGTCTTCTAATGTACTTCCCTTGGCCATTTGTAATAAACTAGGTGTTGTCCCTCTCAAAAGTGATAAGAATGTTATACAACTAGACAAAACCCAAGTCAAGGTTATGGGGGAACTCAAATATGTGATGATCAGGATAACGACACACCCTAGTTTCATGCAGGTGATTGATATCATTGTAGTAGATATCCCTAAGGCATATGGGCTATTATTGAGCTAAGATTGGTCTGAAAAGCTTAATGGATACTTTAGTACTGACTGGGCACACCTTTGGCTACCACTGAAAGGATACAAAAACATGATCTGAATTGATAGGGAGAGATATCTGAAGCATATGATCACCAATATGGAAGCCCCTAATGAACCAACCTCCATGGATTTTCCCATATTGGGTAATTATTATTATGACTCATACTTCGAGAAATTCCCTCCCCTCATATCTAATGTTTTGCTTACCCAAAACTCTGATCTTCCTTTCCAGGAGAAATCGTCGATGCTGACAGAAGATTCTCTCTTTTGTCAAAACCTCGTACCAGGTTGGGTGGAAGGAAAGGGTGGACAATATAACATCAACAATGGTGAAGGAAGGAATGATTGTCATTCTTGTATTTGGACCCTCTATTTTTATGGATCCAAGGAATGTAAACCTCAGCAAAACTATATCTAAGGAAGAAAGAAAGGACTACCTCAAGCTATTTAGACAATACCAGGACGTTTTTGCATGGTCCTATAAGGAGTTGAAAACATATGATACTCATATTATTCATCACATCATCTCGTTGAAACCCAAAGTCAAGACTTTCTGACATAAACTCAGGAAATATCACCCTTCATTAGAACCTCTCATGTACCAGGAATTAAGGAAACTCCTGGATGTGAAGATAATTTTCCAGGTTAGGCACTCTGCCTGGGTAGAGAATCTCATTCTAGTGAGGAACAAATTGGGATAAATCCGATTGTGCATAGACTTTCGAAACCTCGATAAAGCTTCAGAGAAGGACAATTATCCTGTCCCGCCAATGGAACAACTCCTGCAGACCGTGTTGGGCTCGAAGATTTTTTCTTTGCTCGATGGTTTCTCAGGATACAATCAAGTGTTGGTTTTGGAGGAAGACCGATTGAAAACCACCTTCCGAACCAAATGGGGAACCTTCACTTATAAAAGCATGCCCTTCGACTTAATTAACACAAGAGAAACCTTCCAGAGGGCCATGGACGTGGCATTTTGAGGGCTTATAAACAAGTGTGTAGTAGTATATTTAGATGACGTGACAGTGTGTTCGAAGGATGGGAGGGAGCACATCCAACACTTAACTCAGATTTTTGAAAGATGCAGGAAATACAGTATATCGTTAAATCCTAATAAAACTATCTTAGGAGTTGAATAAGGGAAGTTGTTGGGTCATATTATATCTCAAGGAGGGATTTGCATAGACCCCGAAAGGATTAAGGCCATAACACAGCTTCTGTTACCTCATAATAAGAAAGCCATGCAGTCTTTCTTCGGGCAAATCAATTTCATGAAGAAGTTCACTCCTGACTTCGTCGAAATTATCAAACCCATACAAAAGATGATTTAGAAAGATGTTGAATTTAAGTGGGGTGACGAAAAAAAAAATTCTTTCAACAAAATCAAAGCTGCCATATCCCGAGCTCAGGCGTTGCAAAGCCCCGATTTCAATAGAGGTTTTAATTTATATACCTTCGCTTATGACCAGTCGCTGGCTGCGGCTTTAACTCAAAAGGATGATGACAACAATGAAGACCCAATATCATTTATGAGCACTAACCTTCAAGGAGCTGAGCTCAACTATCCTGCCATAGACAAGCAGGCCTACGCATTCTATAAGGCAGTAAAACATTTCAGGTCCTACATCCTCAAGAATCACACTAAGGTGATTGTACCACACCCTGCAGTCCAATCTCTGTTCACCCAACAAGAAATGGGAGAAAGAAGAGGGAACTAGATGGCAGTAGTCCAAGAATTTGATCTAGACATAAAACATGCCAAGCTGGTAAAAGGACAAGGTCTGTGCAAGCTCGCAACTGAATCCCAGGATCAAGTAAATGAAGACTCCGGATGGGAGAATGAAATAGCTGTATGGTGTGGAGAAGAAGCATACATCCCCCCAGGACGATATTCCTGGTACAAGGACTTGGCTTACCTACTACATCATAAAACTTGTCCTGAAATCCTCAACCCAAGAGAGAAAAGAGCCCTTAGGTTAAAGTTTGCACAATATCGTCTTATAAATTCACTTCTTTTATGGATTAACTATGACAGGATATTTTTGAGGTGCCTCGAACGTGAAGATGCCGATAAGGTGCTAAAGGAACTTCATGAATACCACTGCTCATAAGATTCTGAGGGCCGGCTACTACTAGCCCACCTTGTTCAAAGACGCACATACTTACGCTAGAAACTGTAAGACTTGTCAAATAAGAGCTGGAAAGGAGAAAAGGGAAATAGTCCCACTTCCACCTGTGACTGTTGTTATCACTCCAGGAAACTACTTAGGGTTGCAATATAAGTATGCCTGGTAACTTAAGAAATAAATGTTTTTTGTATTTTGTAAGGATGGATCAATGGGATAACTCAATTCAACTATAGCATTCAGACATCAAAGTGATAAACAAATAAACAGTGCTCTCCAAGATTGGTTAAACAGTAAGATAGCTTAAAGTGGATGAAGAAAATATTGCTCATAAACCAGTGCAAAGCAGGGCTTAATAAACAACTAAAGAGACTGATAATAATGTCATGAACCAAACAATAGGATAACAACTATTCAAGGTTAGACAACAATATATCAGTGAAGAAGAAGTATGGAAAAATGCCACCAAAATGGAAAGGAACCTGTGATCTGTATTAGCCCATGAAAAGTCTAAGTACAAGGAGCATTATTGTATCCAGAATCGAACCCTAGGTTCATCTTTTGTTCTGATATTTATAAGATTACAAAACAAACTTCTGATCC
>ML777379.1:138908-180653 GCA_009831015.1 Picea engelmannii | reverse complement strand
AGTTAAATGACAGTCGAGCAGGAGGAAACGAAACTTCGACTTTTCGGGGGAAATATATTTATGAAGTTTTTACAGAGCGGGGTTTACAGACTTAAAATTGTATTGAAATACCGACCCATGGCTATATGACAGTCAGACAGGGAAAGCCGAAATTTGGACCTTTCGGGGCATATGAATTGATGAAAATTTGACAGAGAAAGGCTTGCAGGCTTACCCGATAACCCAATCCGCTTTACTCGATTCGAACTGCCTGTTGAATTCAGAAACCACCTGCCAGTCGCTCGAAAGGAGGAACGAAGATTTGAAAATCACGATTGCTGAACAAATCGCGTGTTGATAGATATCCTGAGCGATCTTCGGTCTCCATATAACACTTGAGTTTTAAAATGAATGGATGACCTGTCGAAAATGGTGAATGCATCTGCCAGTGGGAAAGGGGAGAATCTCCGTGCAACCGTATCTGACCATCACCATATGGCGCAGATTTGAAAATGATTTGCAGTGAATACGCGCAGGAAATTTGGAGCTTTCGGTTGAAACCCACGAACRAACATCAACTCCCACGACGCGCGCTTTCGGCGGTTTGAACTTGTCATGATTGCAGCGAAATTTGACATGTGGCTCGTGCGAAAGCACGAGCTTTCTTTTTGCGCGTTTAACCCTTTTCGGTGGTTGCTTGCATTTTAAATCGACCACTTTGCTGACGAAACTGAATGCTTTCGGTGGTTAATGAGCACGCCGGGGGCTCGCCCAAACCACCAAAAGCTGTTGTTTTTCCAATCTCTTGACAAAACCAAATACCAAAGATTTTCTTGAACTATTAAAACACAAAACTAGCTTAAACATGCGACCAATAGCTAAGATATCCTCTACAAAGTTCAACCGAAAGAACGGTTTTACTTTGGGAGTTAACAACTATTTCGAGGCCCTTTGAGAAGTGGGGGTTAGATATCATAGGAGAAATTACGCCCAGCTCTTCTAAGCTGCACAATTACATTCTTACTACCACCGACTATTTCACAAAATGGGCGGAGGCCATCCCTCTGACTCATGTAAACGAGAAGGTAGTGATCCAATTCATAGAACAACAACTAATCACAAGGTTTGGTCTCCCCTCTATTCTGGTATTTGAAAATTCAGCTTACTTCTCCTCTACACTATTGATAGAATTTTCTCTGGACAAAGGAATCATAATCAAGTACTCTACAAATTATTACCCTCAGGGAAACAGTGTGGTGGAGTCGAATAACAAAAATCTAATAAGGATATTAAAGAAGATAGTTACAGATAACCAAATAAATTGGCATAATCAAATTCATAATTCCCTATGGGCCAATAGGGTCACACCCAAATAATCCATAGGAAACTCCCTGTACTTTCTGGTCTATGGGAAAGAAGCCATCCTCCCAAACAAGCTCTATCTGCCATCTCTTCAATTGGCCCAAGACTCCAACGAGGAACTCTCATCGGCCACGCAACGAAGAATCAATACTCTACTCATGTTGAAAGAAGAGAGGGAGAAGGTTAAGTCAAAATTCCTAGCTCACCAATAGATAGTGAAATGATGGTTCGATAAGCATAAGGCCAAAGAAAAGAGTTTTGAGGTGGGAGACTTGGTATTTAAATGGGACAGAGTGAATGGACCAAAAAGGAAGCATTCTGAGTTTCAGAAACTGTGGCTTGGACCTTTCCAGGTCACTGAAAAGATAGGGGTAGGTAATTATCGATTGCAGACTTAGAGGGAGAACCTGACACCCTCCCAGTAAATGGTCAGGCCCTAAAACAATATTTCCAATAATAATAATAATAATAATGAATAAATATAAACAAAAAAGGAGGACATGAGTTAAGGTTATTGAAGGAAGAACAGATATTTTGCGTTCATCCAGTGAATCAAAATTTGTTGAGCTCTCAACACACCCTAAAAAAGTCTCTGCCAAACTCTACTTTTTGGGTACCACTTATTGTTTAATTCGGAACAATGTTGTTTCCGCTTATCTTTGTTTTCTACAATTTCTCCTTGATTCTTTAAAATTTTGCCTGGACATGTTGAAACCATCACAACTTAAGGGGAGTAAAATTTGACTAAAGAATCAACCACTAAGTGGTTTCACCTTATGCGTCCAAATTTTGGCACACGGAAGAATAAGAGGTGAAAGAAAATCATCCTAGAAAACTAAGGACATCGATCGCCGGTTTTCGTCAGCATCGATAAACGGGGAGTTGTTCTTTCATGATAAGAATTGCACAAGAAAGTTTCCAATGACCAATTTCATTCAGCATCGGCAAAACGCAAAAGGAAGTAGTCGTTTGCAAGGAAAGGGAGGAATCGCCGATGGCCAATCCCATAAAAACATTTCGGCATCGATGAATTTCCAAGAAGCTAGCCCAAGGTAAAGGATGCGATAAGTTCATCCCCAATTACTAACCCCTGACATCTAATCAGCATCGGTGATTCCTAGGCTGGGATAGGAAGCGCACGACTAAAAGAAGGTTACCACCTATGTTGGCAATCATGAGTCCAGTCACCTGTCTTTATCCACCACGTGTCACGTCAGAACCATCCGATGAAAGAAATCGGCGTCGACGGTTTTTCTTTTGTAAGGAGTATCAACGAAGAATCCTGTAGCTCTGCGTCGATCCCCAACTTCCCCTTTCAGAAAATGACACGATGGGACATTTTAGCTCTAAGATACGCTAGATACAATGCATTTAATTGATTTATTAATTCCAAGATCGTGCATTAGTCTCTAATTCGTGCAAAAATCCCAGTGACCATTTCAACCTGTAGATACAATGCATCTCCCTCCGTGCCTCCACCGTCAACCTACGTAAAATTGATTACAGAGAATCGGCGGTAAGTATTTTAAATTTTGTCCCATTACTTGTATTAACAACTTGATGCAACTGGTAAGTTCTCTCTCGTTTTATTACCCTGAATTATTATGAGCCAGAGCATTCTATGTGAAAAGAGGTCCGAAACATCCAGAGGAGCGAGACGAATGACCAGAAGAAGGCTTCCAAGGTATAGTGAGTATTAAGCAACAAAGTTTAGCAAGCATACAGGTATGTACCAGTCTGGTTTTGATTTCATTTAACATATAAATTAAGATCTAATATTATTCTATGTGTCGACCCTAATTGAGCGTCTTCGGTTGTAGGAACGATTCCTCCAAAGAAACCTACCACCAGGAAATCTCCTAGAGTCCCAAAGCTACAAGAATCAGAAGAAGGAGAAGACTCCTCCCCAGCCATTGCAAGAAAATTGGAATTCACTTCCAAGCCAATGTTGATCATCAAGACGATCACCAAAGAAGCCTTCGCTCAACCCCCGACCTTTGGAGACACAGAGGTGAACATTGGGACCAAGATAACATTCCCCTGATGGGAAGACCTGTTCAAGGAAATAAAGCATGAAGAATTCCTCGAGTATGCCCCACATAGCGATCCTGACACGAGGAAGCTGGATGATGAGGTCTTTGTCAACATCCACAAGGATTACCTACACATGGTGGTGAGAAGGACTCTGGTATTCCCTTGCATTGAACTTTTAAAATGTCTCATTGATGACAGCGATGCACAGAACTGTGTAATTAATGATGATAATGGTCAAATCGCCAGGGTTTTCCTCCCAGTAGAAGTCCAAAAGTATTACAAGCTCAGGGAGTCAGATGAACATTTGAACAAGGATTTTGTTGTGAAGTTTTATCAAAAGCATGTCACCAACAAAATCATGGTGTCCTGGTGGAGAGAAGACAAAAAATTCACCAACCGAAACTCCGACTCGTACCCGATGGCCAACCTTAGAAAACCTTATATCTATCTAATGGCTCTCCTTTGTCATTGCATGGAGAAAAAGATTGCTCCAAGTTTTTAGAGGCATGGATGCCTTTGGCTTATACTGTTACCATCTCCGGAACAAGCTTCAACTGGGGCACGATCATCTCCAAACAGCTTAGCACCTGCATTCTACAGGCTTAGTAGTCGAAGGAAGGATAAACTCCTGCCTTCTACATGGCATCTTATCTATTGGACGTCATCTATGCAAGAAATGTCTTCGCAGGATTGAACCTGAGCTCGCACACTTCCGAGCTCCTAGTCCATGTCTATTTTAGCATCTTGTAGGAGAACAGGTATAAAATATCCTACTCTTTCATATGCGACCAATTTATCACACCTATTCATTTCTTACTATTCAATAAGTAGTGCCCAAGGTTGTCTTATGTGGCCAAAAACACTATATCAAAAGTTGGTCACTGGTACCTAGACGAGCACAAAACCTACATTAGGGTTTTCGGAGCCACAGGAGCACCACATTTGCTACCTATATATGTCCCCAACTGACTGGTACTAGGGGAAATATGTTACCAAACTATCTTGCAGGGGTACAACACCACTTTGGTGAAGGATAAGAAGTGGGCAGTCATACCCTATGGGTTTCATATCGGATTCTACCAGGTTAAAGACACTACGCAAGACAAGCAAGAGGGATTAAGTCAATTGGAATTTCAGTTCCAGACAGGACATTTTCGCAAGCACAATCCCAAGGGTCTGGTCTCGAAACATGTATCACAAGTATCGTCCTGTTGGCCTTATGCCCATGACCGGTTTGAGGATGAAATCTTCACTGAAAACACTCAAGATTGGGATGAGGTGGTGGCAAGAATGGTTGACCCCAAAATAACCAAGTTCAAGGCCATGAGTTGGAAAGAGCAAGTGACATCCTTGGATGAAAGAGTGCAAAGAGTGGAAGAAATTCTCAGGACTAGGGAAGAAAGGGTAAAATTTGAATCAACTGAAACAATGGAAGCTCCCTAGGAAGCCCTTGTACAGAACTGGAATTTTCTCAAAACTCTAGGTGCAAGGGAAAGAGGGACACTATTGCTCCAACATGCTCAGGAAATAATGGATCTGGCGTTGAATGATCTGTCCCTCTTATCAAAAGTTTTGACCAGTAACCTAGAAGAGAGCCCCGCAGGGGTAGACAACTCCGAGCTCATAGACCCCGGTAACATCAATGGATCAGATGACCCTGAATCCACACTGCCTCCAGCCAATTCACAGGCAGGCGCAGCAACTCAATCAAAGCTGGGTCAGGTGTCAGTTGAAACCAGTGCACCTAACCCTTTGTCCGAGTTCATAGATATATACAGTGATGATGAGAATTTGGAGGCATATCATAAAACCTCTGTGCATGTAGAAGAAGAGAAGGGAGCCGAGGAAAAAACACCTCTTGTTCCTGATGTTCAGAGTCAAGAGGACACACAAGAAGAAAAAGGAATCAAGAGCGGATTAGACACAGAAACACACGATGCACCGGAGACCTGAGCAGGTAGTCCCAAGGACAAGTCAGAATTGGACATGTCAAAAGAACGATACCCGCAGAAGGACGTCGGTGATACCACGACTAGAATACAGGCAAGTATTGAGCTCGCTCCCGACACATCCATTCCACTTGATACTCAGGCCCCCGATAAACATCAGGAATCACAAGGAGGTTCAAGAATCTGATCTTGAACAAATATATACCACTGGAAGCCTAGGAAACATGCTCACATGGGGCGACCAACAAATACCAGAGCCAGTAGACAAAGTGGTAGACATCTATGCAATCTCCTATGATCAAAAGAGGAAGGCCATCATGCAAAGGTATGATAAGAAGAGGAATATTACTATGGACCATTCTATTTTGGTTACCATAGAGGAAAGCTTGATCAACATAGTAGATGCTCGCACGTCTGAATTGATAGGCATGGGAAGATCCCTCTCTAATGCTGCCCAGGATAGGGCCAGGAGGGATGAAAGAGAACTAGTGGATACTCTAAAGGAACTGGAACACTTGTGCCATATTGTTGAGTATTATAAAGGTGCCACACAGACTGCGGCATATTTGAAGAGTGAGTTTTCAGGAGTTTACAATGAGTACAAGAAAGAAAGAACCCTGTTAACTGAAAATATAATTGAATTCCAGGAAGACGCTCTCATGGCTCTCGCAGCATGCAAGGAGATGGAACAATGGCATGAAAGAGCACAGCAAGCGGTGGAAAGGCTCAAATACATTGAGGCATTCCAACAGGTTTGTGAAAAGGAAGAACATGGCATTTGAATGTTAAGTAAAAATAGCCTCAACCGCATAAAGAGATCCGCAGAATACTGGACTAAGATGTCCCGAGATCCACATCAAGAGATCCAATAACAATATGCCAAGTGCAAGAAGCATTGGGATACAATTAATAAAGTAATAAAAGATATCAAGCTCCCTGAGTTTGGAAACCCCAGTGAGTTTATTGACATAAGAAACGTGCTCAAGATGTATACTGAGCAAGACTCCCGATGGGCTGAAGAGTGCGCGAAGGTAGCCGATGCGAGGCTAGGACAGGTGTGACAATTCACAGAACACCTGATCAGAGATAAAACCATGTTACAACAGCTGAATTCCACCTTTATAAAATACCGAGCTCATGTCGTGGACATAAGAGGGATATATGCGGCCCCAATGGAATAACACAGATTCTCATGGGCCCATCCTTGTGAAGAACTCTTTATCATATGGTCCGATTATGAAAGAATCCACCCTTTTCAAGAAACGACTCAGGTGGGCTATTGAAAGACTGTCAGATGATGACGCCATGTGGCTATTTTTTATTAGCTCAAATTGTATTTTATCATTAATTACTGTTAAGACTTTATATTATAAATAGGAACATCGAACGATGGTCTAGGGGTCAATTGTTTGTTGCAAGAACTATTTTCTTTCTAGTTGTTAATAATTATTTTGGAGCTACTATGAATGAAGAAGTCCTTATGGACCATAGACAAAGTTTTTTTCATCATATGCATGTGTAATTGAGCCTGGAGAAGAACTATTTCCTATTCAGTTCATAAGCAGATGTAACAAGTAAGAGCTATAGAATATATTGTCAAGTTATCTGGTGCAATTTCTTTGTTGTTCTTTTCTTTAATGATGGAAATGATGAATCGTTGTGTGGATATATGATGAAGGATTATGGTAGATGAATTATTTTTCTTGCTATTGATCTTATCATATAAATGTTTTCTTCTAATAATTAATATTCTCAAATAGTAATTGGATGCTCACATGGTTAATGTATTATTACTAGGCCTATGGTATAGGATTATCGTTTTCATGTTTGAGCAACGGGTTATCCCAAGCTCAGCCTCTTCTGCAGTAGTTAAATTTGCTCTCATTTTGTTTCTTGGCTAATTTAGGTTAAAATATCAGCTAGTGATCGAGTGCTCACACGGTTAAAGTATTATTATTAGGCCTATGGTAAGAGATCGTTGTCTGCATGCTGGAGCGAGGGTTATCCCAAGCCTGGCCTTTCCCAGTCTTTAGACTTCCTTATCGCTATGTGGTCAAGTTGGTTTATACAGGTTTTTTCTCACATTTTTCCTAACTAAAGAGAAAATACCGACTGAAGGAGATGCCTCCACAAGAAAATATAAATACCATAGATTAAATTGGCTGGATTGTGAGATATGGAGAACCATTCCAATCAAAAATTATGTAGAGTCTAATTGGGCCTCGGTGGCTGGTTTGGTTCCTACTGTTGAGTTAAGGGGTTTAAGACCCATCAACATAACCCTCATCAGAGTTTCATACGGGTTTGAAGTGTCTCTATGCCACATATTGGTACCTAGACAAACCCCTGAGTTGTTCTCCTTTATTGCAGGTCAAATCCATCATGTGTTGTAAATTTGTCATCATTTCATAGGACCGATCTACCTTTTTGACCATATTGTGGGTTTTTAGGGGTCATAACTAAAGAATATATGGCCCCTCTAAGGATTTTTTCAAGTGTTTGAGGTTACCAGCTACATCAACTACTTGGTCGTGCCCTAAACTACTCAAATGACCTATCATTCCTTTGCATCATTGCCTATGCTAAGTTGGTATACCAATGCCATTTTTATTGTCAAAGGTTAGTATGATACAAATTTCACTTCATTGGTATAAACCATCATACATGGAAGTATTTTCATCTCCTTTTCCTTGTCTTATTAACCTTATTTCAATCCTACCTTGACCCCATTAAATGACCTGATTTTGCATGTGTATCGTTCCATTATTTGATGGTTAAATAATTTGATTTTTGAGGAAATGGCACTTTAGACCAAGGGTGCAAGTTTTAAATGTTTGTTGATTTGTGTTATGCGATGAATCTAGTTAATGAATGTGTTATGTTTTAAATGTTTCACTTTTCCATATTGAAGAGAAAACACATATGTTCTTAATCTAGTTATTGAGATTGTATTTGCATATATTTTGTAACCGGAACTCCAAATCTATGCTAGGGTAGTTAAAGAATTTCTATAGCAGTGATGTATTTGTTGCTAAGTTTTATACAATTTGATTTTAAACAGTGAATCTTTGTTACATATGTGCACTATCTCAAAATTCAAAGCTTTAATTGTATATTGGAAATTTATTACAATTGTAACGCACAAGTCTATTGTAAGTTATTGTTGTAATATATATAGAGTCAGGATTTGAAGGTGTTATTTAATGTTCAAGGTGGCTGAGATGACAATCAAGACCTTGCTTGTTGCATTATCCCAAACTCTCCTAACGAGATGGAACTTTCTCTGAGCGTACAAATCAGTGCTTTATTACTAACCATTTTTTTTCACAATGCATTGCTTATTTGTTATGAAAAGACACTAAGAAATTGTGTCCATTAGACACATCAAACCTAATACGTAACTGAGATATGAATTTCAACCTAATATGTAACTGAGATATGAATTTCCAATACATGCTTGTATTTCCTATAGACACCTCTAACCTAACTCTAATCAAATAAGTTGGATTTGTAATAATGTGTTTAACCTAAATATGTAAATATGGTCTAATAAATTGGATTTGTAATAATGTGTTTTTTCATTTATAGAATTCAAAAGGATGGATTCGTAATAATGTGTTTTTCATTTCTAAAGAAAATTAAGTTTTACGATGTTTCATAAATTCGTTGAAATAGAACCCACACTAAAACAAGAGGCTACGGGTGAGGTTAAATTAGAAACAAATGAGCACACTAAACCTAGAGGACATATTGTTTGTATGAAAATCAAATAATGGGATAATGATTTTTCAAATTGGAGTTATGATTTCAAATGTTGATGAAAGGGAAATTCAATTTATTTATTGAATTTTGATATCATTTTAATTATCGAGGTTTTTTCCATGGGGATTTCAACCTCTTTTATTTTAGTGTAAGAATTGGTTCAAAGTCTTCAATCATATGATAATTATAGGATTTTCATCCTGGGGCTACTCGTAAGTAATGAATAGATAATCCTAGTGAGGCTAAGAGTGATGGTGCATCAGACGAATGAGGCTCAATCTCGTAATCATGACAAGACTAATAAGGACTCTCGAGCCTAAAAGTCATTATAGACAACATGGATGCCAAAATGCAACAAGGATCTATCTAGGGCATCCATGTAAAGGTAGGCTCTACCACCTAATCACGACACTTCTAAAACAACAATGATGGTTCCATGTCGTACTTTGGTGGAATCGACCCTATGGCAAAGAGGAAAAGACAACGAGATGCAGAAAATGGAGGTGAAATCCTAACTTATATGCAAAACATTGGAAAAAATGACTTTTACCAAAGGACCTTTAAAAGTGACCCATCTCCCAAAACATTTACCAAACCAAAAACCAAAGTGCATCATGACATCCAATAAGAAACTCAAGAACCAAAATAAATGATTTTCAAGCCAGAAAAGACGAAAAAAGGGTTCAAAAAAGTGGCAAAAGGGGCCAAAAAAGTCTATAAATAGAAGCTCACAGCTCATTTTTACCGTTTCAATTTGAAAATTAACCAGAAGGTAAAAAAACCCCTTTGCTAAAGAAGTTGATTCTGGGAGATTCATAGGACGAAAAAAACTTCCGCTCGGACCAAGTAAGTATAACCTCATCCTTATTGCATTTCAATTCTTCCTTTTAGCATTCCTTTTAGTTTTTTCGGGGGCATGCCCTCTTAAAAAAGGGTGGCCCTATGTGTACACGGGTTGTCTAAGGACAACCCACGTATGTCCACGGGCAGAAAACAGTCTTCCCGCATACATACGCGACTATGTCCAAGACATCCCGTGTACACCCTCAAAAGCATAGAAAAATAAAAAGTGTAAGAGATAACTCCCTTTTGAACTATCATGGAACAGGATGTATGTCCACTAGAGGGAGAGGGAAAATGAGGAAATTGATGTCTTGGTCGATGAGGACCCTACTGCCATTTCCACATTGAAACAATGTGGGCTATGGAAATTCTTTGGGTATCTTCTTATGAGGGCACAACCCAGGCTACTAAATGTCTTGGTGGATTATTGGCACCCAGACGCATAGGCATTTATGATTGAGGGGCAGTCGTTGACTCCAACGACCAAGGATGTATATTTCTTGAATGACCTCTCGAGGAGAGGGGAACTAGTCAACCTGTGCACATTTCCTCCTGGGCCCTTCAACATCATCGACTACATTAGGATGCACTGTGAGGTTGGCACTAAGAAAGTAGGTTCTCAAGTGCCCATCAAAAATATCACCAAATTGTCACTGAAGGCGATCCTACTTCTCATTGGGTGAATCACTGGATATGCGGCCCTCCACCAGGCTTCCCCGAGGCACATGTATTATGCAATGCAGTGCCTAGATGCATGAATTTTTGACTGGAGTATGACCATGCTCACTTTCATGAAGAGGCAGCTCACAGAGTGTCGTGGGCATAGCAATAAGAACTTCAGGCTCGACACCATATTATGATTGTTATTCTTCGAGAGGGTGCCCAGTATGATTCCAAGAGAGACTGTACAGGGGCATGTGGCCTCCTTCCTAGCACTATGAAGATGGGAAACATTGTTGCCATGACAGGGGGGAGGAAGGACAATGGAGGCCTTTGATGACAAGTTCTTCAATTGGTGGGCACGACAGATTCTAGTGATAGACGACTACCCCTATGATGGAATCAACTTTTCCAGAGATCCAAACATGCCCGTACCTCCTAGAGAGGAGCGAGGAGAGCTAGGTGTGTTTTCTTTTTCAAGTTTTTTTAATTTTTAGTTTCTTCTATATATATCATTTTTTTTATGCATCAGAGTATTTGAAAACTATGTATATTTTATGTACAGATGTGGGACCAGTGCACCTGACATACTTCTCAAGGACTAGGCGACGTCCTCTACTAGAGGCATTACGAGTAGTAGTCGAAGGACCAACAACCGTACAGGGACCCCCAGTCGGAGAGGCCAAGATATTTTTGAGACGAGTGGAGCGGAACCTCACTGTTCTCACTTGTGTAGTTCCCATGGTCGAGATCAAGGATCTCCCACCATCCATGCAACCTCATGTAGTTCGGGTGCCATAGACTTGGGTCCAACTTTTTAGGCATTTTGAAAATGTCGTCGTTCACTACGGCGGGGCCAATAGGCCTGGAGCTTAGATAGGATGGACTCATTATGTGCTGAGGGGACCTTTTATATATTTTTGAGGGCATAAGCCCCATGATGTATACCAGATATATATTTTTGAGGCATTCGCGCCTAGCTGTGTACTCTAACACTTTTGACATATATATATATTTACATCTTGATGTCTTATGGATCACATTTCTTTACAAATGTATGTACATGTGTATGTTTGTGTTTCTTTTTACGTGTGTGCAATATGTCAATCTAATGCTTGATTAGCTAGAGTATTTTTTATTTGATTTAATCTCCTAGGAACATGGATATACGTAATGTAATCAAAGTAACGTTCTAAGAGGCGTACCCTAAGGAAGTGTTGGTGTAAACTAGAATCATTAACATGAAAAACAACATTTAATGGAGACACAACCAACTAAGAATCTAAGTAGACCCGGAGGTGAGAGATACCATGCAACAAAGCGTCAAGAAACACATAGTTTCAAATTCACTTTGAATTTACACAAATTTACTTGGTAAATTAATACCTTCACTTCAATTTAATAAATTAGAAAATTCACTTATAATTCACTATTCAATACATTATTATTTTTCATAATTACTATTTTTTTAAATAAATGTGTAATACAACTTAAATGTCCATCATTATTTTAAAAAAAGAGAATGTAAACTTCCCTAATAAAACCTTTATTTGTCATTATAAAACCACATTAACTTTAATATTTTTATCAAAAATTTCTTAATATTCAAGATTCTCTTTTTAAATATAAATCCTACACCCCCTATACCTTAAACAATTTTTAACTTTATAAAGTATATTACCCTTATTTAAATATTTAACCCTAAATTATATACTTATTTAAACATTTAAATTCATTTATTTATGAAAACCTTTTGTCTTTTCAAAACTCATTGCATTGAGAGGAACTTTTGAAAATTATATATATATATATATATATATATATATATATATATATATATATATATATATATATATATAATACTGAATAGAAGTATTTACCAAAAAAGATCATTTTTATGAGAAGAATGAGACTCAAAAAAGATAGAAGAAGAAGAACCTAAGGAAACAATAGAACAAGGAATAGGTGTTCAAAGAAACAACAGATCAAGGAATAGATGTTGGGGAAACAACATAAGAAGGAAGATGTGTTAGCTCACATGTTGAGAACAAAAAGGGAAAAGTGCATAATCAAAACTTTAAAACCTTTAAAGTAGAAGATAAACAAAACATTAAAGCAATTAAAATAATAATAAAACATTAAAATAATTATATAAAAAAAAATATGTGCTCCATATATAACTTTGAGAGGAATCAAATATATTGAAATAAAGTAAAAGATAAATAAAATATTAAAACAATTAAAATAATTATATATAAAAAAGTATGTGCTCCATATATATAACTTTGAGAAGAATCAAACATATTGAAATGCAAAACATTTTTAAAGTGCAAAATTTGAGATCCAAAATTAAATGAATATAAACTTATTTAAACAAATTAACATCACTTAAAACACACAAATATTGAAAACTAATCTAAACCATTATTTTTTTTTTTAATAAAACTCACATTATTAAACAAATATTCTCACATATTACATGGAATGAATTGATAGAAAAAGATTTGAACATATTATTTTTAATCTTTTATGTTTTAAGCCAAAGGTTTACACAATGTAATTAACGATGTTGGGTTGATTCAATCTTATGTCCATTATCGTTGTTATCTAATTATTAATTAATATATGATGTTCGGAAAATATAACTAACAAATATGAAATCAGTATTATTATCTTCAAGGCAATTGTTAATGGAGAGAATATGTTATGTGTGTAGAGGATTGATAGCCTTTTTTATTTTGGTGGCATTATTGATGGTGAAGCCAACTTCTTCCCACGGACAACCATATAACAGTCGTAAATTCACGATCGGGCAGACAAAGCAGCAGGAAGGCGATCAGGAACTTATCATTGCTGTCTCAACATTTGACGTGCTGAGAAACTTGAAGAAAGGAGACACGCACAGTCGACTCACGAAATTGAAGAGATTTCTTGCAAAATTCGGATATCTCCCATGTCTCGACCAAGATGGCACGCCACCCACAGCCCTGTTCAATGACCAACTGGAGGCGGAACTCCATATGTACCAAAGAAACTTCAATATTTCTGAGACCAGAATTTTAGACAGTGCCACCTTGGACACTCTGCTAGTCCCCAGATGCGGAAGGGAAGACGTTTGAGATGGCTTGGCTCTCATGCTCTTTACCAAACCCAAAGTTCCCAAAGCAAGATTATCTAGACACAATGGCAGGCAGTTGACTAGCCAACTGGAGGCTCAACTATGGAAGCTTATGGGCCATAAAAAAATGTGGCGGACCACAAGAAATCTGACGTACGCCTTCTCCAATCTCCCTGAGAGTCTGCCATCCTATCTAGCAACGACACTAGGTCAGCAATGGCTTCCGCCTTCCAGAAGTGGGTCGCTGTCGTTCCCATGGATTTCCATCAAACCCATGAATTTGAAGGGGTGAATATAAAGATTGAGTTCCTTGCAGGAGACCACAGAGACGGAACGCCCTTTGACGAGCCTCTCCGTAGAGTGATGCATGCGTTTCCACCAGAAGACGGGCGATTTCACTTTGTCAGGGCCGAGGTTTGGATGGTGAACATGGCCATGACAAATCATAGCTAAGTCGTGGACCTTAAGACGGTGGCGCTTCACGAGATCGGGCATTTGATTGGGTTGGACCATTCCAAGGTTCGTGGCTCCGTCATGTTCCCCAATGTTGATTGCAGAAAATTAAAGCGTGAGTTGACTGATCATGATATCAAGTTCGCCACGGCTCTTTATGGACCTCGCACTTCCCAGCAGGACTATTATATTCCAAACCACTGGCCTCCTCATGGTGACTTCAAGAAGCATGTAGGATACCAATGGCTTGCAGATTCTTTGGTTCAATTTGTAATTGCTTCTATGGCCATATGTTTTGTAATTGCTTATCTGGCCATATGTTTTGTTTTCATGATTTCTCAGTTAACTGATCGTTGTTTTCGGAAACTTCATTGTTGTTTTCCGAAACTTCATCATTGTATATGGACAAAAGAAATGTAGCGAGCCGAAAATAAACGTTGAACATTTCGTTCAAATTAGTAATTTGTCTGAACCTTTCTGGAAGTCGTTCAGATGCACGCCATTATTATTTAATGGTAGAGAATCCAATGTATGAAGAATTCCTTCGATATTCCTAAGTAAACGGAGAAGCGTAATTTCTCTATCAGTTTTATGAAATTGTTTCATTCTTGTATATGTCTATGACGTGTGAACTCCAAATATTGAAAATCCATGATGAACTCCAAATACTGGAGATATTGTTGGCATTGTGCTCACGTAATTTGACCATGTTATGTGTAGTAACGTATTGAAAAGTCTAATTGTATTCGTTGAACCTTTAATTGTAATACGGTGACCTTCTGTCATATGATTTATATTAATAACCAGCACTCAATAAAAGTCCATGATGAACTCCAAATACATGATCAACAAATAACCAACTCCAGAAAATAACTAACACGCAATAAAAGTCCATGTTCCATTGTAAAAATTATTTGCGTGCATTTAAAATATCTCAGAGTGACTTTTATTTAGAAAAGAGATGTGTCTCCATGTGACCATATTTCAAAATTCCAAATTCTTCTGTATAGTTCAGTCTTTCTGGAACCGGTACTCTTCATTAATTTGTTCATTAAAATTCAAAATTCTTCCACATTGTTCACTCTTCTTGAACCTATACTCTTTATTCATTTGTGTGTTAGGGAAACCAATGACATTTCAAGATTCTATACAATGTTTTGATTACTTAAATCAAGTTTATAGTGTTAATAAGCATGATTTAGCATATAAAGGATTATTTAGTAGAATATTGTTTTTGTGTATATATAGTTGTATTAGATAAAGGTGGTGAAAGTGTACTCTTCATTCATTTGTGTGTTAGGTAAACCAATGACCTTTCGAGATCCTATACAATGCTTTGATTACTTAAATCAAGTTTATAGTGTTAATAAGCATGATTTAGCATATAAAGGATTATTTAGTAGAATATTGTCTTTGTATATATAGTTTTATTAGATAAAGGTGGTGAACCTGTACTCTTCATTCATTTGTGTGTTAGGTAAACCAACACCTTTCGAAAGCATATACAATGTTTTGATTACTTAAATCAAGTTATAGTGTTAATAAGCATGATTTAGCATATAAAGGATTATTTAGTAGAATATTGTCTTTGTGTATATATAGTTTTATTAGATAAAGGTGGAGGAGAGAATCCAAATTTCAAATAAAGTTAGAGGAAATGTTTTAATGTTTTAGTTTAGAACTTTGGACAAACTATTCAATGTTTTAATTACTTAAATCAAGTTTATAGTGTGAATAAGAATGATGTAGTGTATTGAGGATTATTTAGCAGAATATTGTCTTTATGAATATATAATTTTATTAGATAAAGGTAGAGAAGAGAAGTCAAACTTCAAGTAGAGTTAATAAGTTTAGATATTTTGAAGATAACATTAAAAAATACATAAAAAATAAAATATTAGGGTTGGAGATTAAGTTGCATAAAATGGAGATTAGATTACATGAAATGGAAAAACAAAATGAAGAAAAGAACCAATCAACTAAAAAAAAAGAGGTCAATAATCTAGAAAAACTTAATCTCACTTACAAAATTAAAGAGTTAGAAGAAAACCAAAATAACTATTTGGCCCTAAATAGTTTGGAAGGTAAATGGCTTAAATTCTCAACATATAATAATTTTAATGGTCTAATGAAATGACTGAAATCCAACTAGATGACTTATATTCATCCACTTGGTAGCAATGTAATAGATTATGCTAGATCTAATATCCTTCTATACAATCAAATAGTAAATTCCATGAGCATGACTCTGATCATATACCTTTCTCCCAACTCTAAACTTTGTCATGCACAAAAGTCTTCATAATAGTGAGTCTTTCCCCCATTGAGAATGTGGCTATGAATAGGTACCTAATGTACCAAAACAAGATAAACAACATGCAAGACACTTGAAGATTGTTTCAAACTCTAGTCAAAACCACATGGATTAGCATAAACATACAAGTATTGGTTAAATCAATGGGGAATAAAAGAAGAGGTCACTCTATACAATAACAATAATATTAAGAAAATTATTACATTTAAATTTAAGGAGAAACTATGATGATATAGACTAACCAAAATTAAGATAATATAAGGAGGTGATCAACCATAATCTAGAATCCAGAAGATAAAAAATATATCTTTTTTTACTAGCTTAAAGAAAACATTGGTAAAATAAGAACAAATTCGAATGAACTCCATAGTGAACTAAAGTGTGAACAATTCCTAAAATATACTAAATTTGATCTTAGTTGACAATTAACCACCACCATCATTATTATATAATTTTTTGGGGGAGTTTAATAGTATTTGATATTTTTCACTACTAAAAATAAATTTATTTAACTTTTAAATTTTTTAGAAAATACAATTAAAAAAAAATAATGGTTTAGATTAGTTATCCATATTTGTGTGCATATAAAATTTGTGTGTTTTAAGTGATGTTAATTTTTTTAAATAAGTTTACATTCATTTAGCTTTGGATCATTTTTTTCAAAGTGTAAATTTTTAATCTTTTCTCAAATTTTACACTTTAAAAATGTTTTGCATCTTAAGATGTTTGATTCCTTTAAGATAAATTCAGAGTTATATATATTAAGCACATACATTTTTTTTTTAAAATATTTTAATGTTTTATTATTATTTTAATTGTTTTAATGTTTTGTTCATCTTCTACTTTACTTGTTTATTTGTTTATGGTTCTGATTACACTCTTTTCCTTTTTTGTTGTGAACATATGATCTAACACCTATTCCTTTTTCTGTTGTTTCCTCCTACACCTATTCCTTGTTCTGTTGTTTCCTCGGGCTCTTCTTCTTCCTCAATCTCTTTTGAGTCTCATTCTTCTCATAAAAATGATTTTTTGGGAAGTACTTCCATTCCTTATCATATATATTTTTTATTCCCAAAAGGTCCTCAGAATGCAATGAGTTTTGAAAATATAAAAGGTTTTCATATTTAAATGGATTTAAATGTTTAAATAAGTATAGAATCTAGGGTTAAATATTTAAATAAGAGTAATATACTTTATATAGTTAAAAATTGTCTAAGGTTTATAGGGGTGTAGGATTTATGTTTAAAAAGAGAATCGTCAAAATCGGCACCATGAGTATTAAGAAAATTTTCATAAAAATATTAAAGTTAGTGTGGTTTTATAATGACAAATAAATGTTTTATTAGAGAAGTTTGCATTATCTTTTTTAAAAAGAATGATGGACATTTAAGTTGTCTTACACATCTATTTTAAAAAAATAATAATGTATTGAATAGTGAATTATAAGTGAATTTATTAAATTGAAGTGAAGGTATTAATTTACTAAGTCAATTTGTGTAAAGTCAAAGTGAATTTGCAACTATGTGCTTAAGGGTCTAAGTAGGTATGAAAAGAAATTGAGAGCCTCTTTACTTTGAAATCCCAATGGCAAGGAGACACAATTGAATCATCTTTAAGGAAATGGTACAAAGAAAATGACACAAAAGCCTACAAAGCTCTCCCCCTAAGCTTGGACTAGGGAATTTGGTTGGAGAGAAATGAAAAATTCTTTGATGGAAAACACACCTTCATTTCAAATGTGGTTCTCAATGACTCAATATTTTAAATGCCTTTCATCAATTCTCATATGTCCCTCATTATGATTGGAAATCAGAACTTAATATAAACACAAAAATTCATTGGGCCTTCTTCAATGGAGCTTATCAAGGTGTTCCAATGAGGATTAATTTTCTTCTCTCAAAATCATTTTCTTAGTTTGAAAGATGGGATCGATCAAACTACAAATAACCACAGTGAACTCACAACCCTTAAATTGGTTGTAATCCTTACCCTTGAAAAAGAAATCACACAATTCCAAGTTCTCAATGATTCCCTCTTATTGATCAATTAGATGAAAGGATAAACCATACTAATAAATTTCATGCTTCAACCTGTTGAAATAATGTAACTACAAAGTGTATTCTAATTATTATTATTGTATTATTCATTAGATGAATCTCCTATTGCAGATTGATCATGTTGGCTATTGTAAAAGACTAAATCCCCTTTTGCGGATTGGTCAAAACATAATTGTAATAGGCAGAATAAGAAGTCGACCCCAGAATATATTAAAGGTGGTTATAACCACCCAGAAGAAGAAGTTGGCCCTACCAGTGAAAAGACACCTCCACACGTGCCAGGGTTGTATAAATAAGGAGGCTAGTGCCTCATTTACACACACACTCACTTGTTCATTTGAGGAGAAAGTTTCAGAGCTACAATTGGAGAAGAGAGAGAGAGAGAGAGAGGCACATTCTTGGGAGAGGACTTTCTGTATTTTTTTGAGTTATCTCTTGGCATTGTATTGGCTATCTATAATAAGGAAGTTTTTATCGGTTTTCTCCCCCATGAGGGTTTCCCAGGATAAATGATGTGTCTCTTGTGATTGTGTATTTCTCAATGATCCTATCTTATTCTATTGTTATCTAGTGAAATGCAAAGAACTCTAATAATAGCTTAAACCTTAACATGTTATCAGAGCTAAGATGAAGAGAGCATCTTTCACAAGAGAAAGTGAAAAATGTCACTGTTGTCGTACATGAAAATTAGGGATTTTTTCTGATGAAGTATTTGTTGAAGGAAAATCTCCCTGTGGACAGGTAGATCTCCTCTTGAGAGCTAGGCTCTTAAATCTTAAGACATAAGATGCTTATCGTGGGCACTGACTTCCTTTTAGATCTAGATAAACTAATGTGTGAGGAGGAAGGAGAAAAGAAGTACCTTTTACCAGTGTTTGTCCCTGCACAGTCCGAGTTGAGCTCCAATATTGAACTCCTCGATAAGCACTGTAGACAAACAAAAGTACAAACAACTTCCCACTCTACTAAGATTAGTTCAAAATAGACCTATCTATTAGAGACAAATTCATGTGAGATCAAACACACATTTGAAAGAAACAGGACAAGCATAGTATATTCATAAGAACAATAATGAAGAAAACTTACAACCATAGATGTGAGTGCAGTAGCTTCATCAAGTTCCCTTTGTCCAAACCCTTGCTTAAACAGTCCACTCGCAGAATGTTGATTTTCCAATACCACTCATGAGATCATAAGTTTGGTATAATTCTCAATCTCCATTCCCCCTCCTCCATGGAAATCCCTCATTATATAAGACTTGGAGACTTAACCACCATGGAGAGAATCTCTCATCAGATTCACTAAGAAAGGGATCTCTAAGATATTTAGGGAGAAAATATCTCTTAAGGATTTTGGGGAGAAAATATCTCTCAAGGATTTCAAGGAGGAAATATTTCAACCATCCATGAGATCCTCCACCTTCCCTAAAAAATAAGAAACCAAATGTGAGGTGGATCCTTACACTTAATTACTTTCCTTTTCATGAATATTAATAATAATTCATGTGCACTTGATTTTCTCACTTAATCAATTTCTTTTCCATGAATATTAATAATAATTCATGCGTACTTAGTATTTCTTTGCCTTCATGTAATATATCCCTCCTCCACATTGACTAGGGATTGTGACATAGGTTATTCCATGGTGTCAAGGTGTATGCGACACTTATACGAAACTTAGGGCAAGGTACCTAGGTGTGCAAATTTCATGTGTAACAGTATTTTAGCCCCAAAACCATCTAGAAAAGTGTGCCCTTCAGGGATGATTTTAAGGATGGAAATTTATTTTAAAATGTAGAAACCTTGGGGAATCTTAATAATCCTTCATATGCCAACTATAAAATGTTTGACGATATTTTTGTAAAAATATTCAAATTTATAAGTATTTTATATAGTTTGTATAAAATTTTGGCTTTTCTTAAGGTAAAATAATTTTCTCATATAGAATTTGGGCGAATCATTTTTAGAATAGCAAATCTTTTTTTTGGAAAAACCATGGAAAATTAGCCCATGAGCAAAATTAAGCCCCTAAAATCATCCATGGTGCCCTTCCTCAAGGATCACTTTGGCATCCTTAGCGCAACTTTTCAGTGGCTAGATCTTCCAAAAAGTGAAACCCTAGTTTTCACAAAGTACCAGGAAACCAGAATACTAGAAGCACATGAAGTACCAGAGTACCAGAAGTACCAGAAAACCAAAAGCACCAGTCTAGAAATCTGTTGGTCAAGTTTGAGGGGGTAAAAGTTGGATTTTCATAAATCTGACTGCACCAGCTTACTCGCCTCAACTCAGTGCATCTATCTCCTGGATCAGAATTTCAAAATTTGAAGTTTGAAAAATTAGGGTTTCCTCATAAAACCCTAAGTTACAGTTGCAATTGCAGTCTCAGAACCAGTTGCAGTACAAATTGTAGTTGCAGTATCAGTTGCAGCTGCATCCGTAGTACCAGTTGCAATCACCCTTGAAGTTCTTAAGAGTTGGTGATCATTATTGCTACTACCAGATGGTACCTCTACGTGCAAATGTCGTTAGAGTTATGTACTCACACATGTTTAAATGATTAAGTTTTGAAGAGTATTTGCAGGAGAAGGGATCTCTTGCCATAGATCCAGAAGGATCTCAAGATCCAACACATTCAGAGGAATGATGCAACGCAAGTGTGATTATTCTAATATGCATTTATTTGTTATGACATTATTTTGATCAGTGTTTCATGTTGTAGCTATGACCATCATTCTAACCTTGATCAAAATATGAGTCAAGGTATTTTAAGATGAATTAAAAGTTGAGATCATAGAGCTTATCCTCTAACTCAACCTTCTGTCAAGACAGTGTATTGTCTTAGTACAGAAGACAAGTTGAATAAGGCACTCGTCATCTTGAGTGAAGGAGACTTGGAAGAAAAGCAAGCACTCATTCTTGAGGACAAGGCTCCAAGTCCCAGGTTTGATTAATCAAGTTGATAAGATTCAAAGTTACACATGACAAGTTGATGACTACTCCTTTACAAGTAACCACTATAGTTGAGATAACAGTCTTTGTAAAGTATTATACTTGATAGCATGTGAGCATATAGAGGTAAATACTTAATCATTTGCCTGATACAACTAACACCTCCTCTAGGAGAAACCTCGTGTGTTAGTTCCAGGTTGCCATCGAGGAATGTTCGATCACAACACTATAAGAGTGTTGACCTCATTTCATAGTGTATCTCTTACTTTTGATCATTGCTTCAGACAAGCCATGAGTGATAGCTCTAAAATAGCTATTGTGATGATTATTCATGCTATTTCTTTATCTATTATTATCAAAAGGATATTATTCTTGCTTGTTGTTTTGTTGACCTTGTTTCATGTCATGGGTGATAACTCTGAGAAAACTATAATGAAGGTTGCAGAAGGAAACATATTATATGAGACATGAAGAAGACTATGTACATGACCATATACACTCATGCACCAAAGAAGATGAAGAAGAATCTATCTCTTGAGATTCAGAATATCTCATACGAAGATCGACTGAAAGGAGCAAAAGGCTCCAAAGATGATTGAACATTAGAATGAGAAGCAGATCTCGTTTGAAGCCTGACTCTGTCTTCCATACTTAAACTTGGTATGCAACACCAAGTATACCCTGTAAAAGATAATGAAGTCCTTGTAGAATCAAAAGAAATCGAGAGTTAACCTGATCTTAGAAAGGATCAGATGAAGAGACAACTTCCAGGACTGGAAGACAGATGCCGTGAAAAGACTAGATCGTAACTTCAGAGACTCCTAGGAGATATGAAATCTCCAGGATGATTCACTTGTTTCAGTGACTAAGAAGGAAGCCAGTCAGAAAGACTAGGATATGAATTCTTCTGTGAGAAGAGAATTCGGTATTGACTTCCAATATTGATCTATACAGATCAAACATGTTGCATATGTACAAAGCCTGAAGTATGTCTAGAGGATTCTCCCAGAAAAAAGGGAGAAGACTATGACGCGACACTTATTGAAGAAACAGTTCCAGTACTTATGAAGACGTCTAGAACAACCATGATTCATAAATAGTATGATATGCAGGGGAGAAATCCCCATACTTAAAATTTGAGTGGCAGTTGATGCAGTACATCAGTTGGGTCATGAAGACATGACCATGATAACATTACCCCCCATGAAAGAAGAAGAGATATCCTCAGTATCAGTTATCGAGCCACTCTCAGTTTCAGATGAAACTGTTATCGTGATAAAATCTAAGGAGTTACTCTCAGATTTTAGCAGCCACAGTGAGAATGAAGCAGTCATTCTCAGCCTCAGAGCAGTTGCAGGTGCAGAATCCCAGATTCCAGAAGGAACAATTGTAGAGAGAGTAGAGGACATACTCCCAGACAGTGAGACAGATAGTGCCTTACAGAAAGCACATAGAGCTAGCACATGATTGTGCATATTTAGTTGGAGTTGAGTATTATAATATTCTATTCCTATAATTTTTTTACCTTTACTAAAATTACTATTTTTTTTCTTTAAACATATTAAATAATTTTATAAAATATTTTAATACATATAAAAAAATCAACAATATTTTTAACACTATATAATTGTCTTCATGTAACCATATTAAAAAAATTCGAAATTCTTCCATATCATTCAGTATTGAAGATTATTTAGCAGAATATTGTCTTTATGAATATATAGATTTATTAGATAAAGGTAGAGGAGAGAAGTCAAACTTCAAATAGAGTTAGAGACAATGTTTGATAATAAGTTTAGCTCTTTTCAAAATCAGATTAAAAAACAGATATATAATAAAATATTAGGGTTTGATATTAAGTTGAATAAAATGGAGATTAGATTACATGAAATGGAAAAAGCAAAGTCAAGAAAAGAAACATTCAACTCAAGAAAGAGAGGTCAATAATCTAGAAAAGCTTAATCTTACTTACAAAATTAAAGAGTTAGAAGAAAACCTAAATAACAATTTGGCCCTAAATAGTTTGGAAGGTAAATGATTGGAATTCTTAATATATAATAATTTTAATGGTCTAATGAAATGGTTGAAATCCAACTAGATGACTTGTATTCATCCACTTGGAAGCAATGTAATAGATTATGTTAGATCCAATATCCTTCTATACAATCAAATAGTAAATGTTTACATCTTAAATGGCCATGAGCATAACTTTGATCATATACCTTTCTTCGAACTCTAAACTTTCTCATGCACACAAGCCCTACCCTATCATATTCATAATAGTAAACATGTCAAGTATGTCCTTGTGCATAAAATAGTCTACCCGAGTACATACTGGTTGTGTTATTTTATCATATCACATAATAATATGGTTGTGCTATTTTATCATATATTGTATTTTTATCTATAAATTTAATTAATTGATTGAAAATTCTTAAATAATATTTATAAATTAGGTCCACCAAAAATATGTAAAAATTATTTAAAATTGAAATTAATTTTGTGAAAAACAATTTGTATGTTCACCCTTTAGTTTCACAGACATTGGAATTTTTGGCATATGAGGATATATTTCAATGTAGGTTTAACTGCCAAAATTCGCACTGAAAAGAGCATTCTGGTTTTCAATTTTTCTTTTATGAGACTAAAACATTGACACATCTAGGAGTTTGCATTATCTCTTACCATACAATGCTACACCATCTCAAATAAGTCAATGCATTGATAATTTAAATAATATTATATCATACATTATATAAAACTCTTAATGCATGGATAATTTAAATAATATGATATCATACACTATATAAGAATCTAAGTAAATGCATTGATAATTTAAATAATATTATATCATACATTATATAAAAATATGATGCCATCTCAAACAAATCAATGCATTGATAATTTAAATAATATGATATCATACACTATATAAAAATCTTATTCCACTTAGGTAAAGGAGAGTATGAAGCCTATGTTTGCATGCAAATATTAATTAATAACTAGATAACAATGATAGTTATTAGTTACTTAAGAGTAGACCCAAATGAAAATACTATAATTATCATATGGAGAATAATTAGTTATTTGTTACTTATGAGTAGCCCGAGGATGAAAATCCTAAAATTATCATATGATTGAAGACTTTGACCCAAATCTAACGCTAAAATAAAAGAGGTTGAAATCTCCATGGAAAAAACCTAGATAATTAAAATGAGATCAAAATTCAATAAATAAATTGAATTTCCCTTTCATCAACATTTGAAATCATCACTCCAATTTGAAAAATCATTATCCCATTATTTAATTTTCATACAAACAATATGTCCTCTAGGTTTAGTGTGCTCATTTGTTTCGAACTCAACCTTACCCGTAGCCTCTTGTTTTAGTGTGGGTTCTATTCAACGAATTTAGGAAACATTATTTCATTTTCATACAAACAGTATGTCCTCTAGGTTTAGTGTGTTGATCTATTTCGAACTCAACCTTACCGGTAGCCTCTTGTTTTAGTGTGGATTCTATTTCAATGAATTTAGGAAACATCGTAAAACTTATTTTTTTAGAAATGAAAAACACATTATTACAAATCCATCATTTTGAATTTTATAAATGAAAAAACACATTATTACAAATCCAATTTATTAGATCAGAATTACATATTTAGGTTAAACACATTATTATAATTCCAATTTATTAGATCAGAGTTAAGTCAGGAAATAGAAGCGTCTATTGGAAATTCATATCTCAGTTACATATTAGGTTGAAATTCATATCTCATTTACATATTAGGTTTGATGCATCTAATGGACAAAATTAGTTACATATTAGGTTGAAATTCATATCTCAGTTACATATTAGGTTTGATGTGCCTAATGGACAAATTTTCTTGGTGTCTTTTCATAACAAAGAAGCAATGCATTGTGAAAAAAAATGGTTAGTAATAAAACACTGGTTTGTAAGCTCAAGGAAAGTTCCATCTCATTAGGAGAGTTTGGGATAATGAAACAAGCAAGCTCTTCATTGTCATCTCAACCACCTTGAGCATTAAATAACACCTTCAAATCTTGACTCTGTATATATGACAACAATAACTTACAATAGACCTGTGCGTTATAGTTGTAATAAATTTTCAATATACAAATAAATCTTTGAATTTTGAGATAGTGCACATATGCAACAAAGATTCACTATTTAAACATAGATTGTATAAAAATTAGCAACAAATATGTCACTGCTATAGAAATTCTTTAACTACCCTAGCATAGATTTGGAATTCAGGTTACAAAATATATCCAAATATAATACCAATAACCAGATTCAGAACATATGTGTTTTCTCTTCAATATGGACAGATGAAACATTTAAAACATAACACATTCATTAACTAGATTCATCGCATAACACGAATCAACAACCATTTAAAACTTGCACCCTTGGTCTAAAGTGTCATTTCCTCATAAATCATATTATTTAACCATCAAATAATGGAACGATACACATGCAAAATCAAGTCATTGAATGGGGTCAAGTTAGGCTTGAAATAAGGTTAACAAGCCAAGGAAAAGGAGATGAAAATACTACCATGCATGACAGTTTATACCAACGAAGTGAACTTTGTATCATACTAACCTTTGATAGTAAAAATGGCATTGGTATACCAGCTTAGCATAGGCAACGATGCAAAGGAATGATAGGTCATTTGAGTAGTTTAGGGCATGAACAAGTAGTTGATGCAGTTGGTAACCTCAAACACTTGCAAAATTCCTCAAAGGGGGCATATATTCTTTAGTTATGACCCCTAAAAACCCACAATATGGTCAAAAATGTAGATCGGTCCTATGAAATGATGAAAAATTTACAACACAGGATGGATCTGACTTGCAATAAAGGAGAACAACTCAGGGGTTTGTATAGGTACTAATATGCAGCATAGATACACTTCAAACCTGTATGCAACTCTGATGAGGGTTATAAGGAATTTATATCCCTCATAGATAACCATATGTAACTTGTAAACCAATATGTAAACCTCATCGCCAACCTGTAAACCTCATCACTAACTTATATGTAACCTGTAAACTATAATTCAAAGAAACTAATTTCAGAAATTTTAAAGAGATAAAGAGATAAAGGAAGATTTTACCTCGTCCTGCTTGATGCTTTACAGTGTTGACCTTCTTTCCACTCCAATATGTATGAAAGATTGATCTCCTTCTCTCGCTTATGCTCCAATGCTTCCAATCGATCCACAATCCCTCAACAATAAAAATATCCCTCAACAATGGTAGTATAGTTGCATGTATATTGTTATCTCTCTGTGAATTTCCAGAGGTTGTCAGGAGGTAGAATAAATTTATCAAAGGAAACTTTATCCAACCACTTTGAAACTGGGATATAGCCCTTCCAGTTTCAAAGAGGGATCTCTCTGTAAGGTTTAGATATGTTTCAGATTTCATATATTAGGATAGTTAAATAAATAGGACTGTGTTGCCTTGTTTTATAGAATGGCTGAAATATTTCTTACGCATCCATTGGGCTATGGGGTCTATGTTAAGGTTTGAGATCAGAGAACATATTTTATTAGGTTTCTTCATAGGCCAGGATAATGCAACTGTTGGATCCTTTAGAATTTAAAGTGATGGATAGAAAAAATAGATGAGAAAATAAACTATAATAAAGAAGTATTCAAGAATTTATTTATCACAATATCATAAGACAAACATTTAGATCTTTAAAAGCCAGAAATAGAGTATATGAAGATAAATTATGCAACTTTAACTTCTTTTAAATGATCAGATCTAGAAAACACAATGATAACAAAGAAAGATAAAACCATTCAACGAAAAGGAGTAAACATCACCAACAATTAACACTCAGGAATCCTATGAATCATCATTTTTATTACTGGTAGATCTCTTGAAAAAGATTACAGTGATTACAGCTTACTTGGGCGTAAAGATCAAACCTCAATACTTCGAAGTTTGAAGTATATATAGAAAATATTACAATCGATCATGTCGTTAATGATCAGGACATGGTAAAATCCAAAGCTAACTAACTAGATAACAAAATACAAAATTGTAGGAACTGCTAATGATCTGTTGGATTTTTTGTGTTGATTTTGGGGAAAGTTGTTGGTGAGACATCAACTTGACTTTGACTACTCTGCATGCTAACTTGGATTGTACACCTCATCATTTACTTGATCAAAGTGCACAGATCCTCCCATCTCTTTTGACTGGGAATGTTGACTTTTAGTAACCTTCGGTAGACTTCATCCATCTCTGTATATTTGGCAAAAGTTGGCTTGGTGATGAAAATATACTTGATTTCATGCTGGATACTGAGGTCCAACTACCAGGTCTCTAAAAATTATTTTCCTGTTATGCTACCCTATATTCCTAAAAACTTGGAGCTATCCTTTGACACCATGGTGATATTTTTCTTGTAGTCGAAAGGAGTCATCAGCTTATCATTTAGAACCATTGAACTAGGAAGACCTTTCTTTTGCAAACCTTCAATATTACTGAAGAATCTTTGAACCCCGCTGTCCATTTTCTGTGCTCTCTCCTCTAATTGTAACATTAGTCCTCTCTTGGTTAGAACTTTCTTAACCTTGAGGATATTCTTTGTCCTATCCTCAATTTCCAGGCTTTTCAACTCCTCTTTAGTTTTGGAATTTAGAAACTTGATGATTTCATTTACCTCTGTGGGCATTTCTCCCAGCTCTCCTTTTGTCTTGTCAATGGCCTTCCTGCTCCTCAAAACCAATTCATGTTGTTTAAACATGATCTGCACTAGTGGCCACATTTCTATCATGGATTTCGAGATATCCATCCCAATTTTCTCCTTGGCTTCTGCTAATGTTTTGCCCAAAATTGTTTGCTTCTGCAGTTGTTGTAGTTCCTGCTTAAGTTTTTCTGATGTGTGCCTCTCAGTGTTGTAGTTGGACTAAAAGAGGACTTAAGTTTTCGGATATTTTTTATCTCTTGTTTTATCTTTTTGATTTCTACTCCTTGTATGGTCATCTTCTCCATTGACTTTGCTAGAGTTTCAAATGTTTCTAGAACTATCACTGCGGTAGCTGATGAAAGTTCAGATGTGGTAGTTGTTGATGCTATCATTGTGCTAACTCATGTGAGGGGAACTGCACTTAGTGGAATGACCTCCATGGGCACTTTCTGTTCCTTTTCCTTTACTAATCTTTTCAACTCTACTTCCATTTCCTTGATCTATGCGTTCTGCTCCATGATTAACTTTAACATTTCTTCTTTTTGACCTTCTATCTCAGCTATCTCTTTGACCTGTGAGTCTTCAGTAGCTGAAAATTTTAATTGTTTCCTCAAGGATGCTATGTCATCATTCTTCTTCTTTAGCAGTGCGTCAGCTACTTTCACATTGGAGGGGTTGTACCCAATTTTAAGTACCATCTCTTCTAAAGATTTGATCTTATTGTCCTTCGCAAAATATGACACTTTCTCCATCTTTAGTTGGGTTTGAACATTGTTTAGAGAAACCTGCAACTTTGCAGCAGTTGTGGAAGTGTTTGCCAATGTTGAGAAAAATATTTCTCCAGTCTATCTGTGCAAGTCCATTTGGTTAGCTGGATGTACCTCTGCAACATCAAACTAAAAATTTCACCTTTTGTAATAAAAAATTTCATTTGGTTGAGGCACCTGTGCCTGGAAGAAGGCCATATGCATCCTCCCCTTTTCTATATCGAAGGCAAAGAGCAGTCTAAGTTGCGTTGTTGATTGTTTTTTCCAGAATAGGGGATAGGTGTTGTTGGTCAGCATCTCATTCTTTTTCTTAATTAGATTGTATTTCTCAAAAATGCTTATTCCTGCAGATCCTTGTGATGGCTAGGTGGTCAAGGTGGTATCAGTATAGTTCTTTGATGAAGAGGTAGAAATCATTTTTTGACTACTTGAGAACAATGGTGAATGTTCTCCCTCTACTATTGTGGTAGACTAGGTCTATTCTCCCCTAGATCTGTCAGGGTTATGACTAGTCTTGGAATTTTTCCTGTAAACTCGAAAATCCTCTATTGAGACTTCAGTAAATGATGGGGAGACTTCCTTTCTGGGACTCTTCTCTTCTGGTACTTGTGGAGTAGTGGTTTGAGAAACACTAGCTAAAGGAGGTTATTGTTCTGAGTCTTCCAAAGTGTTCACTTCCCACTCTGTCTGGTTCATGAATTTCTCAATTTTTGGTTTGGGAACATGAGCATATGGAGAGATTTTATTCTTCAGCCTCATTTCTATGATGATGCCACAAGGATCATAGTACCACAGAAAACTGATGCTGAACTTCATTTCCTTCAAAATTTTATCAGCCATTGCCCTTCTAGCTCGGCTGTTACAGATGAAAAGTCCTATATGTCCCTTGATCCTCAATTGTTGTTTCTTCCTGAAGGCTACAAAATGAATATCATCTAAGTTAATAATTTGCCTAATATATTCCAAGGTGAATATGTGCATGGGAAAATATCTAGGCAATTTGTAGGGAGCAAGCTCACATCCATAAATTCTAATCTCTGTGTGGTTCAGGTACAGGTACCAGTCTCTGGTATTGGAGAGTTCTGAGAGATGTAGAATTCATTGGATTTCTTCATTTATCCTTATTTCTTGTCTTTCGTTGAGCATTCTTACCACAGGGTGGTAAAACCGATCTATGAATTGATTAAAAGTGAATTCTGGTGAATTTTTTCTTGGTAGTGACGTCCAGAATATGACCGGTTGTGGTTTTCCATTCTTATCTAGTTTTTGCATGGAAAACAGAAACTTGTCTATTTGGAAAAATACGAACACGTATGCTAGTATTGAAGAATACTGGAACATGCCTTCTGTGGGAAACTTGCAAAGTTATTCGTGAATATTCTCGGCCAGAAAAATGTTGTAGTTGAAGTACATTGTGGCCCTTTCCTTGGTAGAGAAAATGGATAGATAACCCAATATTGGCTCATCTACCCACTCATCTGAGTAGTATCCAAGTAGACTGTAAAGAGATGAAATAATTTGATTTCCTTTTGCTGAGAAAATGGATGACTAATACGGGGGATTTGAGGGTAATGGGGAATTCTCAGGAAGGAAAAGCTCAAAAACCCGTGCTCTCTGGGGAAAAGACAACTTTGATACATTTTGGTTAGTATCTCAATGGTAAAAGGAGAAAGTGATTCGGCTCTGGGTATTTGCAGTATCTAGTCAATGGCTTCAGGTGTGATAGTGAACAAGATCTCTCCGAAGGATGAAACAATAGCTCTCTGATCAGGATGATAGTGTGCCTAGCACTTGAGGGAAAACTTGGGGAAATGATGAATTTGGGGATAAAGATACAGTGGGATATTGGACTCCCAGAGTCCAATCTCATCACTCTGGTCTAAAAAGGTGTCTCTGAACCACGAGTGTAACTCAGCAAAATCAAATTCACATTTGGGCTCTAAAATCAGGTAATCTTTGTTGGCCAGAGGGATCTGGTCGAGGTCAACAGGAAGCGGGAGGAAAGGATTTTCATCGACTTCTGATTCTTTGGACTTTGGTGCCATCACTACGACTGATACCTACGAAAATTTGAAAAATTAATGACGCTGACTATAGATTCCAGGAATCAATGGAGGTCATAGATGGAAAAATCAAAGAGAATAATGGTTTCAAAGGTGTTTGGATCGTGAATGTTGAAGGAATGGTGAAAAAACTAGATTATCTAGGCAAACAGGTATCCATTGGAGGCACGGGGGACAAATCAGCAGGCTAACAGATATATTTTTCTGTATTAGTCAACCAAACAAGTACCTCGGGTATGAGGTGGAGGGTAAAGGATGGGTGGCAGGTGTGCAAGGATGATGTGGAAGGCAGTGATTGGAGGATAAGTGGATGGGATATAACGTGTGACAGGTGAGTGGAGGAAAGTACGTTGGCGAAATAATGAGATGTGACTTATAAATGGTGGTAGTGGAGTGTGATGTCACGAGACGGTGGTGGTAGTGGAGTGTGATGTCACGAGACGGTGGTGGTAGTGGAGTGTGATGTCACGGGACGACAATGGTATGGGAAACTGGTATGGCGGTTTACTCGGAGGGGGGGTAGGCGGTAACCAGTTTAGAGAAAGGGGGGTCCGAGTTAACATAATGGGGACATGTTAAGATGGGGCCCATCAGGGAATACCAACAACTCGGACCCCCCCCCCTCCCCCCCCTCCATTAAAGGTAGAATGGTCGGGGAGTCTGATATTACTTGTTGGCCGTCAATCTGAGCGTCGTTTACTCTATCGTAGATCTTGGCGCACTTTTTACCTACAAAGCGTGAATCATATTGCACTGAAAAAACTTAGGATAGTGCCATTTTGTGGGTTTTTTGTGCTGCTCCCTTTTCATTTTGCCACCAAGGGGTTAGAACACAACCTTCTAACATCAAAACAAAAATCTTCACCCAACCTTTTTCTTGTTTTATTGAAAGGAAAGACAACTAACCTATATTCTAATCTATTTTCTTAACAAATTTAACCCAGATTAGATTTCTGGGATAAAAATTACTCTACCCTGGGGATATTTGATCAAGTTTAAACAGTTTGATCAAACTTATTCACTAACTAACCTATCTACCTGGTTAAGATTAAACGGTTTAACCAAGATTTATTCACTAATCCTATCAACATAAATTCAAAAAGACTTGACCATGGTTAGACTATATGGATCAAGCTATCCTTATTGCATGGGGCCTTATCCATTTTTCTTTTATGCCCTCTTTTATTCTTTTTCTTTTCTTTTCTTTTCTTCTTTATTTTTCTTTTCTTTTTGAAAATAATTTGCAAAATGAAATATTATTTACAACCAAAAATACAACAAGAGTAAAACTTTACAGTCACCAGTTGATCCTATGAAACATAGGGTTATAACATATATGATCCTATATGAACAAAGAAAAGCGGGTATAATGTGAAAAGATAGAAAACACAATCCTTCAACAATAACAATATTCCTCGACAATAGTAGTATAGTTGTAGGTATATGATCGTATATGATCACAGAAAGTCTATAATGTGAAACTCCATCCAAAATAAGAACATGGCCATAACTTTAAATTGAAAATGTGGCATCATGCCATGCCACGGTCCACATCCCATAAAAAGAATGCTTGCCCCAATATGAAATGTGTGATCCAATCTGTTAATCACTCAAACGTGTCTGTATAAAACAATGCTTATATATTAATTCTTGTTAATCATTTAAACATGACAATCATATGGGTAGCCAGTCATTTATTAATATGATTAAGTAAATGTGAAAAAGTAAACAATTTAACTAATGCATTTAGAAATGAAAGTAAGTTATGAAAATTAAATCTTATTCATTCATTTGGGAGGACGACCAAGAATATGCCAACATCTTCAATTGCTAGCCATACAATTAGAATTTAAAATTAAAAGATAATTAATTGTGGCCATTTCCAATAGATGTACACCTATTGGCGTAATTAACAAAATAAAATATACAAATATCGGTGTCCCAACTAAAACATGAGAATAGAAATCAGGAAAAATGGATAAATAAAAATAAATAATAATGGAATCTACCAATTGAAATTGAAAGGTCAATTTCCATGATATATTCTCATTCATTTTATAGAATATATTAATATAAAAGTATATATTTAGGGAATATCTTTCTCATCCTTCTCCCAATGGGTTTTGCTCGGTCCTTGATTTTCTGAGATCATCTAATCCTTCTTGTCCATGTTCCTGTCATATCCAGAATTGAAGCTAATGGGATCAGAATGTTCTATGAATAATCGATTGTCAGATATTTTCAATTGGAAGGTTTTAAATATTCTTTCATGTCTCATTTCCAAGTTTTATTAGGTTTTAATAAATAAATAATATTGTTGAAACTACAAGTGGTTTGACTGGGATTATGTGATTGTTTTTACTATAATTATAAAGTAGCAATACCCACATTTAAGTAAAAGGTGGTTTTTATAGGTCTATCGGCCTCATTATTTTAAAGGGTGGAAAATGACTTATATCAACCACTTTTTACTTAAATGTGGTTGTTACTAGTCATAATCATAATCTAATTTTAAGAAGGTCAATATCAAGCATGTATTATCCCAAATCTGCATCCCAAATCCACATATATGGATATTAATTCTCTACTAAACCTCTCTTTCATATATATGATATGCTTTGGGTGGTTGAATGGGTTATTTAGGTTTCTGATTGCGTTTGATAACTTGAATTTAACATGCATGGTGATTTTGCATGTGGTTTTAGGTGGAACAACTTGTTTAAGATATATTGAATAGTTAAGAAATTACAATAATAACATGCATGTACAAAACTTCATAGAGACAGTGCATACATATAAAAATAACCAAACCAATATTCAGTTAGAGCTTCAAATGACTAGATCTATACTAGAATACTAGTAAAATCATGGAACAATACCTAGAGGTAACATGCATCGCTAGATCATTGGTATGTAATCACGATCTATGACATGCGTGATTTTACTGTTGCATGCAACGATGGATATTTTGTCAGAAGATGAATCTGATGCATGCACGAGCAAGAATCCTCTGAATCTGATGAGATCTATCCCAATGTATTCACCTTGTTCCCTAGAAGACTCGTCCTCTATGGATCTCTTGTTGCTAGGCTCTTGGATCTCTCTATCAATGCCAAAAGTATTTTGTCCAAATGCTAGGAATGCACTCACGCTGGCTAACATTGAAAGAGTCTCCAAAGTAGATTCCCTCATCAGAATATGATGGAACCTATTTTGAATGGAGTGTCTTTTGTAACATCCCCAGCCACTAACAGGCTGGGCCATGCCACTTCTCAGATGCTTTACTTAGCTCTGATACCATTTTGTAACATCCCCAGCCACCAACAGGCCAGGCCATGCCACTTCTCAGATGCTTTACTTAGCTCTGATACCATTTTGTAACATCCCCAGCCACAAACAGGCTGGGCCACACCACGCCAGAGAACACTTTTGTTCCCTGTGTGGAACATACTGTAACATACTCAACATCCAAACTAAGCTATGTCAAATACAATCTTATATATGCATGCGATTAAAACATATCCACGCACATAACTCTTACGAAAGCTTATATATAAAACGTGAACAAACAAATACATTCTGTAAATTCACAGATTCACACTGAAGTAGTAGTAGACATATACATGCAGCATATATAGGCAATACCCATAAAAATAAACACAGTTATAATCGTACATATGATAACCCATAAAAATATGCACATAAATAACAATGCAGCATGTAAATTTATCACACAGTTGACACTTATCTTGGTAAGAATGTCACCAACTGCGTGAAGACCTTCCACAAACCTTCCAGCCTTATACCACACTGTTCATCACTCTCAACAGTGAGTCACCCCCGAGCTGGGACTAAACTCCACTCAGGTAAAGGGTTTCTAACCAGGCTAATGGCTCATGGAAAACATGAAAGACTCCATCACAGGTGCCTACTCAAACTAATAGCCTACAGTCTTTCATTCCCCACGTGCCTATCCCACCCAAGGAAGTGTGCCCCTTCTCTGCTCAACAGTCCCTCGACTGCCCCACTTCCCTTCCAGGGCTTCAGCAACAGGACAGACAGGAAGTCTCAGAGCCTTGAAGGTGTAGTTTAGCACCTTCATGAAATCAATTCTCGACAATTCTCTCACTCAGATAATTGATCACGGGCCTAACAACCTACCTCTTCAATATCCCACGGGCCTAACAACCCAATTCTTCAATCCAGCTCCCACGCTCACCAACTATATGAACATATATGGCTATGGATACCGGTTTAGGTATGTAGTGACATGAAGTTATGGAGGTCAACTGACTATGTGAGGGAAATCTCATGGGATGGCTACATGGATGAATGCATAATAGAAAGAATGATAGAAGAAGTGTTGGAAATGAACTAAGTCCCCATAATATGTATGCATGTCCCCAACTTGACACTTGTCATGTTGGGAGCTACTTTGCCCCACTTGTCCCCAACTTTAGAACTTAGGATAACATAATTATCCATACTTTATAATTTAAGAAATATTAATATAATATTCCTTTTTTACTTAAGCTCCCTAGCTTAGCCCTTTTCCTTAACTTTTGGCCCCCACCCTTTCCCTAACTAGTGGAGTTTAGTCCCCATCTCTTTTATCGTGGTCGGTCTATGTGCAACGATGCATTTATATTAATTATGAGATATGTACAAAAATAGGTGCATTGGTCTTTAACATCTAGGCTCTCCGGCCTAATAAAAACATAAGCATCCTAGCTTATAATAACTGGCTCACCAGCCTATAAAATATATCATATACACAAAGGCTCGCTGGCCTCAATATCGCGCGCACATAATATGTTGCACGCAGTATCCTGGAATGTGCCCAATTCATCATTTTACTGCGTAGTACATGCACAAACTACACCATGGAAGATGGATGTAAAAATATATAACACATCTCACCAGCTTAAGTGCATTTTCATTTACATTTACAATTGGGTTCATCCTAGGGATATTACAATCCCCTCCCCTTATTTATGCACTATCCTCAGTGCATCATGTACACATATACAACAAAATTTTCAAAAATCCTTAGTGCATTATATACCATGTACCATTCAAATTCTTTAAAATCTACAAGATTTAGCTATTGAAATCTTGTCATCCATCTGGTGCTCTACTTTCTAGCACCAATTATGGTACTCATACTGCAAGTTGAAGTCAATTTCTCTATTCCATGGAGCTACTTCAAAAAATAATTCATCTCATTGTTCCTTATTACATGCTTCAATTAAACTTCATTGAAGCAGCAACTGGTTGTAGATCCATGACGTTCCACCCAGCCTTATATCTCACTGCTGATAAAATCTTAGCAACATATCATCCCCAAGCATGGGATATGACTCCATCAGGAAAATGGCTTCCCAAGATAACCACAGACTATAATCAATATCAACATAGTCTAGGCCAAGGTACCAAACCTCAACATCACTCCAACCAACGGTCTCTCTTCCCCACATGCCTGTACAACCCAAGGTAGTATGCACCTTCAATGTCCAAGAGTCCATCAACTGCATAACTTCCCTTCCAGGGCTCAAGTACAGGCCGGATAGGAAGTCTCAGAGCACCATGGCTCCAAGAGTTCCAAATTTAATCATTATCATCTCACCTACATCATACACATGCAGTTATCATGAGAGAGCATCATAAAAATTTCATTTCAGAAATCAAATTAATTTCATAAGGAATTCAACTTTTCCCAAAATATGAAATTTTATTTCATAATTTTTTATTGTTATTGGAATGATAGAATGTAGTTTTCCTTATGGATTTCAGCAAGCACCATGCTAAATACTAGTTTTCATGCAATGATTATATATTGCATACAACCAACAAATTGTCAGTATTTTATGTACATCATAATTCAACATGTATAACACCTTATACCATGATCTTAGAATTGCCTGCACCTAGCAATTCAATCACAATTACCAAACAATTCAACCAAATAGAATGACTCATCATTCTATGCATATGCATGCTCATAATTAATAACAGTAAGTTAATTTCTTCAATTTTCTGAACATAAATTTTCTGTAGTCACTATTCCTATGACCACCTCACTTGCAACTTTCCTGTTGCAATGTTTAACAGTTCCTGAAATGTTCTCAATTTCATGAGTTAGCAACATTTCAAACATTAGTATAATTATTTCCATGCAAAAACATATATACATGCACTCACAAAATGCATTCAGCAAAATTCATTTAAGTATACAATTCCATCATGTATGAGTGCAAATCTGCCACTTACCAGGCATGAGTCCAACTCTCAATGCCTATTTATTCAATGCACCCTTGTATTGATTTTCAGAATGAGCTTTATCTAAGTCATGCATCTCAGCATCCATAAATTGGAAATTTGGCCAATGTCTTGACACATCTCCACACACTTCCCATTGTCTTCACAATTACTTGGATGCCTTACTTTTTGACCTAAACACTACACCAAGAATACAATTCTGTAGTGTTTATTAGTGTTAGCAAAAAGGTTGCAGTTCAAGTTTTATTTAAAGTAGGAAGCTCATTGGGTATTTGTGTGGCACATAACCTTTCTATAAACATACCTTTACATATCTAACCATGTCCTGGTCTCATACATGACTAGATTTCTTAGCATCATTCCTATTAAAAGTTATTATATTTTATTTTCTCTGGTTATTGCCTCATAACAAAATTAACATGACATGCTACTATGTTAGTGTGTGCATTCAAAAACTAAAATCTTTGATAAATATAACATGCCTCTAGCCTTTACCACACCTAGTGGTAACTTAATCCTGTCAATGCACTTAAACAATACCATGCAACGTAATTTAAAATTCAATTTGGGGAAATTCTTACCTATATTTCCCTTTGGCAATTATACAACATAATTTCTAAACAAGAATACTCACTTGCATAGCTGGCATTAAACAATTTCAATGCTACCTGATTAGTTGATGTCAATAGATGCTCTTATGCCTCTTTATTAGTCTTATAATCAACATTCCAGCCTTATGTTGCTTCCTTCCATGTGCAACAACATTAGCAGCAACACTTGCAAACATGCAAGCATTCCCACTCTTTATGGTTGTCCCAACAAGCCATAAAATACTTGTTGCTACAGTAATTGCAGCAAATTCCTTCTTCCTGAATCACATTTCCTTGTTTATCCCAGAAGTCTTCCATTCTTCTAGATTCTTGAATCTTTATGTGCTCTTCACTATAACCACTATGCATGAATATTTCTGATCTGAGCAATTTCTAGCCAAATCACTCTTGGTTTCCTTCTATTTTCCATCAAAATACTAAACTAGTAATAACCTTCAGCTTTTATTTACTTCATGGATCCATCTATCCCAACTCATACTTGGATGAATTATAATTCCAATCATGTTGTCTTATAGACTATGGATCTTCAACATCCATTTATTTTTCGGACTGAACTATTCCAGTTCTTCCTTGACTGAATAATTTAGTATTTGAGTTTTCTTTCATTCTTCTCCACTCCTTGCAAACTAACCTCAAACTTGGCTTGCATAGCCAATCTCTTATCATACTGTAGGGATGCACATATGCCTCCTTCCCTGGCTGCATAGAATTAATTAAAAGCACTTAATGTTGCTTTTACTTTACTAACATAATTCAAGTGGTACTTCCACCCTTGTAAATGTCACTCATGATTCTATGGCACTTGAGATAGATTCTTCTCAAGAGCCACCTCTTTTACATTCAAAACTATGCATAGAACCATTTTCTTTTTCATGATTCTTTACTGAATCTCTCTACAAAGATTCATTTCTCTTTTAAGTCTTTCTTTGCTCAATCTCTCCATGATATTGTGGAAATATATTCAATACCCTTGGAATGCATAATAATCCTCTATTATTCTTGCTTTCCCTCTTGGAATGTTTTCATTCATTCCCATTTGTTGGATATCTACCCATGAATTGTTCTTCCATTATTCTAGGATGTTCATGGACTTCCAACTACATATTATGCTAATATTGATTTTGAGCATTCTACTATTATTCAGATCCCTCTGATCCAACTCCTGCATGATCCAATTCTATTTCCAGTCATGTTTTCTGAGTAACCTTGAACAGTTAACACCAACTTCCTTCTTGAGATACTTGATTTATCAACACTTGTATTTTCTTGATGGGTATTACTTTCCCCTGTCTTGACCATCTAATTTTAACCTGCCTTGCACAATCCACATCTATCATGCCATATTGATACCCTTCATACCATACTTCCACTGCGCACTCTAATAACCATAAGGTAAGAATTAATCTAACATTGCATATCTAATCCCTGGGTATAATGCACTTCTTATCCATATATGCATTAATCCTCTTTATTTATCCGATTATTATCATTATGATAGTCAATTCATAATGATCTATTCCTCTACCCATATTCCATTGAATACTTGACTAACATGAGAGGACTTCCTGTAGTGGCTTCCAAAGAATTTATGGTTGTGCCAAGGTTCATACCTTAACCTTTTGTAGTCTTGTCTTTTGATCATCTTATGAAATATTTTGTCATAGCATTCTTTCCCTGAGTACCTCTACTTAATTTAAACTAAACTTCAACCTTCTCACTTGTTAATAACTAAAAAAATTTAACTCTATAAAGATCTGCAGCCAACTAAATTTGTTATGCAAAATAATTTAACAAATTTACGAAATTATGTATAATTTTGTTCCAATAATGCATCAGAATTATTCGTCTGATTTCATGTGAAATTCCTTCCTAAATCAATTTTTTGGGTGAATAATTATATTTCTCTGTCCAATACCTTTCCAATGCCTACTCCCATGCTAAGTTCTAAGTCTTGAGCATAAAGTTGGCTAATTGAAAATTGCCCAATAACTTTTTTTTGTTGTTCATACTTCAAATTGCACAACTTTGTGCTGTAATATGCATTTTTGCACCTACTCCTTTGGAATTTTCATAGGAGATAAATTGGGTTTCTTAATATACATCTTATGGACACTCTTTCCAAGTTTCACCTCATTCTGGGTTTCGAGCTGCTAGTTACAACTTGTTGAAGTTCCATACCAAAATACCATATTGTAACTCGTATGCTATAGGTAACTTCTTTTCCATATTAAACACCATTAATGTGACCAGAAATTTAATTAAGCTCTTGGAATATATTCTATGGTTCAATAGATTTCCATTGACTACTCATGCGCTTCAATATAATTCCGAAGCAGAAAGTTATGGCTCTTTGAAGCTAGTTGGGTCTTATAGTTTACCCTCCACTGTTTAAGTTGTAACTTTCTCATAAAGGATCCTATTGGCGTTGGAAGTCACTCCTGGATTGCAGCAGGAGGAGAGCCCATCAATTTATTGTCATCAATTTGTTTAAAGGGTTGATTGGATGGGAGTAAACTTAGGACAGAATCATTTAACTCAGAAAACTAGGCCAGAAATGCACAGGGAAATGAGGGCTGGAACTAACTTCAGTCAGGAATTTGAGTTAAAGAGAGATTAGAGGGAAGACTAGGGAGAAAATGGAGGAGACTTCTCTGGGCATCAGGCCTTCCAGCAACTCAGGAAAGAATAATGAGACATTGAAATGTGCCTAAACGACATAGTGATAACTGCACACTGACCAAACCTATCATACTACGCAGCCACAACCATTCGACTGGATCCTCCAATTCTGAATCATTCAATGTAAGCTAAAAAGGAAAACGTGGGAGACTGCTTAAGACTGGTGCAGAGATTACAGTGACCAACCAGACATCATCCTACAATATGCGACCCTCGACTGGATTCTCCAATTCTGATTGTTTTAAATAGCTAACAAACAAAATAAAAAGAAAGAGAAGCTGACTTCCATTAATTTGATAGTGTCAAATCAAAATACATAACCAGAGCTTCCTCAGAAACTTTACAATCGGGAGCTAAGCTCAACCATCAATGATAAACAAAATGGAAAAAATACCTACATATACTTGGAGCTGACTCAGGCATTGAAGGCGTGATCATATCATGAATTCAATGCTTGACATTGAGGCGATTCTCTGTCAGGCGGCACATGCAGACATTGGGAAGACTTCCCATGCAGTCGTTTGTCAGACACAATCTCTATCAGGATGGACTGTCAGTCTGGCTCTATGCTTGGTCCTTTCCTGGCCTTCTATTTATGGAAGAAGACGTTCAACCACCATCAACTACCACAATAACTGCTTCCTTGGGATTGGGAAAGGCCTCGGTCAACTCTGTACTCGGACGAAGTGGCGGATTTTCTTTGGATGTTGCTTTGTTGGACTGCTTCAAGGGGACCCCTATGGAGGACATGGATGAGGGTGAGATGAGAGGTGTTGAGGTGGAAGCACTAGGTGGTGAAGAAATGGAGGCTGTGACACCAGATGATGAGGCGATTTACCATGAGAAGGTGACAATGAGGCCGAAATGCGACAAGTTGGGGACTGAAGACACAACATAGGTGGAAGTGGTGTGGATTATGGAGGTACAGGTGTTAGAGGGTAAGAGGGTCTAAGGGGAAAAGGAACATGACAATGGGGAGAATGGAGGACGGGTATGTGGTAGCGAAAGGTAGAAGAGGAGCAGGAGATGTGACAGGGGAAGACACATGGTGGAAGGCGGTAAGTGGAGGGAGTAGGAGATGTGACAAAAGGGGGCCCACTTTAAACTGTCAATTCCCGACCCCCCCCCCTTA
>ML777379.1:114370-138813 GCA_009831015.1 Picea engelmannii | reverse complement strand
AGGGGGCTCTGGAATCCAACCTCGACCGTAGATTTGGGCACGTAGATCCCGACCACACAGATTTTCCCGTTGCTTAACGGATGTGCATTTGTGCCTGAAACTTAGGATAAGTGGGTTTTTCAACCCACTGCTTTGCATTTACCACTCCAAGGCCCAAACTATCAAGGAGAACACCCCTATACAAGAAATGTTGCTAACATTAGGCTCCATGGGGGATAGAGTCATCCCTGAGATGACCTAAGAACTCATCCTGCAGTTCCAGTGCCTTGTTGTTGGTCTATGGATTCAAGCTCAAAGCGCCCTTATGAAAATACAGGCTGAAAAGAAGAACAAAAAAAACATACATGCTCAACAGAGATTATTTATGTAGAGCCTAATATTAATTACTTTGTACACGGGGCTAGGTGAAAGAAAATTTCCACCATAGCCAATCAAGTAACTTCCTAAATGGAAGCTCCTTCATTCTGTCAATGATTACAAACAGGTGGTGTAACCATGACAACAGAACGGTTATGCTCTTCAACTCCTGCTTACAGGCTGAAGTTGAGATGAAATAGGGTGGCTCCAATTTGTGAAGGAAATGTAACTCCATGTATTCCTTCACAAGCTCATAGGACCAGTGGAAAACTCTAGAAAATTGGCGACAGGAAGCCTCCTCTGCTACATAGTTGTGGATGTGTGGTTGAATATCTATGGTAAGCACAGATGGGTGGACAACTAATGTAGGTTGAAAGATCTCAGGTGGTGGCTTCTCACTGACTGGCTCTGGACATAAGGAAAATAGCTCCTCTGGTTCTTCTGGTTCTTCTTCTTGGCTCTCCCCGGGTCAGATTCATATTCATCATAAATAGGGACCATGGGTAAATTATGCTCTTCAAACTGTTGCTCGGTGACCTCTGTGCAGGCTGTAAACTGCACCCTTTTCTGGTCCTCCTCCTTCTCTCCATAACTCTCCTAGGGATCAGATCCGTAATCATCATAAATAGGATCCATGGGGTTCTCTTTAATCCTAGGTAAAAATACATCATGGAAAACCTCTTGAAGGAAAATAGAAGAATCCTCTTCCACAACCATCTCTTCTTTAAAAACGAGAAGGTCTTCGTCATCATAAGCAAGACTGCTAGGAACATCTACTTCAACCCTATATCTAGGTGAGCCATCTACTATAGACCACATCTGCTCTATAAAATCATAATTTTCACTAGAGGCATGTTGATCTTTATGAGAATCTAAAAGAACAGATGCATCTAAAATGATGTCATATGCTTCTATTCTAGGGCTAACAAAATTAATATCATTCAACACCTCTATATTTTCATAGCAAATGCTTTCCTCCACAGTAAAACCTTCATCATAAACATGGTCTTCAGGACCAGCAAAGGATTCATGAAGTGAAGAAAACTCCTCACAACAATTTTCATACAAACACTCAGATGGAAAGTAATCTTTACAAAAAGAATGGAAAGTTGTATGAAAACCTTTCAAAGAGTGGATGCTTGCAGCGGGAAGAGATCGACACCAATCAAGAGCAGCTCCCTTTAATGAATACCTAAACAGCTTAACCTGGACATCTTCATGCGTGATATTAAGTCGATCAATAACTCCATGAAAGTCCAGTAAATGCTCAGTTGGTTCCTCCGAACTCTTTGCATGAAATTCAAGGAGGAAATTTTCCCATATGTCTCTATCAGGAAGTGCATTAGGGAAACCAACTATCTGGGAAAAGTCATAGAAAGCAAACCTTTGAGCTAATATTTTCTCCATATCGAACCAGTGGAGTCGTTGATTGATCCTTGAATCATATAGTCGCCAGGTGAAAGATTTATAGCTTTGACTGTGCCTGGTCCTTGTTCACCATCAAAGGCCAGATCTTAACGTTGTCGTTACCCCTGGAAGCTTCTCAGGTTAAGAAAGTAGCTACTGAAACCTTCTCGAGAAAGCTCCTTTGGGTCAGCTTTCAGGTGTGCTAAAGTAGCCACAACTGAAACAATGATGTGGAAACCTTGGAGTCACCACAGTGGAGTCGCCAGGTGCACAGTAGAAATCTTTAAGGGCTCTAATGCCTGATGCACCTTCAGAATCAGAGGCTCAATGTCATTCGATCCCAGGGAAAATTTTCAACTTCGTCCCCAGCAATGGTGCCAGAAATGTTGGCGTTGGAAGTCACTCCTGGATTGTAGCAGGAGCAGAGCCCGACGCCCATCAGTTTATTGTCATGAATTTGTTTAAAGGGGTGATCGGATGGGAGTAAACTTAGGACAGAATCATTTAACTTAGAAAACTAGGACAAAAATGCACAGGGAAGTGAGGGCCAGAACTAACTTAAGTCAAGAATTTGAGTTAAAGCGAGATTAGAAGGAAGACTAGGGAGAAAATGGAGGAAACTGCTCTAGGCATCAGGGCTTCCAGCAACTCGGGAAAGAAAAACGAGACACTAAAATGTGCCTAAAAAACATAATGATAACTGCACACTGACCAAACCTATCATACTATGCAGCCACAACCATTCGATTGGATCCTCCAATTCCGAATCATTCAGTGTAAGATGAAAAAGACAACGTGGGAGACTGCTTAAGACTGGTGCAGAGATTGCAATGACCAACCATATGTCATCCTACAATATGCAACCCTCGACTGGATTCTCCAATTCCGAGTGTTTTAAACAGCTAACAAACAAAATAAAAAGAAAGAGATGCTAACTTTCATTAATTTGACAGTCTCAAATCAAAATACATAACCAGAGCTTCCTCAAAAACTTTACAGTCGGGAGCTAAGCTCAACCATCGATGATAAAAAAAAATGGAAAAAATGCCTACATATACTTGGAGATGACTCAGGTGCTGAAGGCGCGATCATATCATGAATTCAATGCTTGACGTTGAGGAGCTTCTCTGTCAGGCAGCGCATGAAGACGTTGGGCAGACTGCCCATGCAGTCGTTTGTCAGACGCAATCTCTATCAGGATGGACTGTTCATCTGCCTCTATGCTTGGTCATTTCCTGGCCTTCTATTTATGGAAGAAGACGATGTTCAACCACCATCAACTACCACAATAACTACTTCCTTGGGATTGAGAAAGGCCTCGGTCAACTCCGTACTCGAACGACGTGGTGGCTTTTCTTTGGATGCTACTTTGTTGGACTGCTTCGAGGGGACCCCTATGGAGAACGTGGATGAGGGTGAGATGAGAGGTGCTAAGGTGGAAGCACTAGGTGGCAAAGAAACGAAGGTTGTGACACCAGATGATGAGGCCATGTACCGCAAGAAGGTGACAATGAGGCCGTAATGCGACAGGTTGGGGACTGAAGACACAACACAGGTAGAAGTGGCATGGAGTATGGAGGTACAGGTGTTAGAGGGTAAGAGGGTCTAAGGGGAAAAGGAACATGACAACAGGGAGAGTGGAGGACGAGTATGTGGTAGCGAAAGGTAGAAGAGGAGCGGGAGATGTGACAGGGGAAGACACATGGAAGAAGGTGGTAAGTGGAGGGAGTAGGAGATGTGACAAAAGGGGGCCCGTTTTAAACTGTCAATTCTAGACCCCCCCCTCCTTATTAAAGGAAAAATAGTGGGGGGGTCCGGAATCCATTCTCAGCCACAAATCCAAGCGCCCGAATCTTAGCCGCTCAAACTTGCGCGCTCAATTCCGTATCCCCCCCCTCCGCCTTAAAGGTAGGATGGTGAGGGGGATCTGGAATCCAACCTCGACCGTAGATCTAGGCACACAGATCCCGGCCGCACAGATTCTCCCATTTCTTAACAGATGCGCATTTGCACCTGAAACTTAGGATAAGTGGGTTTTTCAAACCACTGCTTTGTATTTACCACTTCAAGGCCCAAACCATCGATGAGAACACCCCTATACAAGAAATTTTGCTAATAGATCCATTTGTCGAATGATTTACACCATTAGAAAGATCTCTCTGAGTTCTTTAATTTGATCTGCAAAGACGAATTTTACCTTCAATACACCTCTATCTCGTGGTTTTTGAGTTGCTAAAAATGGTCTTAAGGCCCTCAAAAACGTGCTGCAAAAAGATGATGTTCAAATGATATAAAACATCATAGAAAATCAGTGATTTTTTGTTGTTGTTCACCCTCAAAATGACTTCGCACGCACAATTTTCAATCTATGCACCCATATTCACCATGCACAACAACAATACAAGGTAACTCGTGCTTTGCACACTTTAAAACCACTATGTATCACTTCTCCATTGCACCAAAAACTTGCTCACTACTTTTGTGTCACGTGCCCATAACTTACGCGCATTACTTTTATGTCGCGCACAAATATCCACCACGTGCAGATATTCCACGTGCATTTCACTTGACACGCTGCACCATGCCAAATTTTAGTACGTCTCCACCGTGCATTAAAACTATGTGCGCTCCACTAACTAAGTTGTTGTGCGACAACATATACCCACATTGCGTGCACAACTACCAAAATCCACTGTGTTGTGTCAATACTTCACGCACCACGTGGGCCACTATTATGAGTGTGCACACCGCGTGCAGTTCTTATGTGTATGCACACTACGCAATGCTAATTTTAGCGCACGTACCCGCACACAAACATTTTTCCGTGCGGCACCAAAATTTAGTGCACACACCCGCACACTAACATTTTTTCGTCCAGTGATGAATTTTACTTATCCCAAGATTTTCACTACTCCACATGCATTTTTAGTGCGCCCACCTGCACACATTCATTTTTATGCGCATCAATTCTTCGTGAATTCCACTGCAGAAATTGGGGCTTTTGCTTAACTTTCTTACCCAATTTACCATAGACATTCTGCAACCACAAAATTCTTTCAATTTCACCCGGATAACACCAATTCAACCTCTACAATTACAAATCATCGTGGGTTGACATTTCTGGAACGAATTCACCCAAAATCAATTCATGAATTGGGAATTATAATTACGAATTCCGCTCCATCTGTCATGTTTTTACTGTAACTTCAAATTCGACCCATTCTAGATCCGAATTTGCTAGAATAGATATTAAATCGATAATATCTCACCTCTTGGCTGAATTTCTCAATTTTCTCATGAATTTACTAACCGAAATTGGGGCTTTTCCCAATTCTACGTCGTTGTTTCTAAATTTACCATGGACGCTCTGTGACTTGAAATTTGGCCATTTCGAATTAAATCCTCTGTTTATTTTCTCTTCAACTCAATGTGTTTGTCCCACTCAGGCTCAGTGTTGAAAACTGAAGTTCTGATACCATTTTGTAACATCCCCAGCCACCAACAGGTTGGGCCATGCCACTTCTCAGACACTTTACTTAGATCTGATACCATTTTGTAACATCCCCAACCACCAACAGGTCGGGCCATGCCACTTCTCAAACACTTTACTTAGCTCTGATACCATTTTGTAACATCCCCAGCCACCAATAGGCCGGGCTGCACCACGCCAGAGAACACTTATGTTCTCTGTGCAGAACATACTATAACATACTCAACATCCAAACTGAGATATTCCACATACAATCTTCTATCTTCATGTGATTAAAAATATATACATGCGGAACTCTTGCGGAAGCTTATATATAAAATGTGAATAGAAAAATACGTTATGTAAATGCACATATTCACACTGAAATAGCAGTAAACATATACATGCAGCATATACAGGAAATACCTATAAAAATAAATATAGTTATAATCTCACATATGATAACCCATAAAAATATGCACATAAATAACAATTCAACATGTAAATTTATCACACAGTTGACACTTATCTTGGTAAGAATGTCACCAACTGTGTGTAGACCTTCCATGAACCTCCCAGCCTTAGACCACACTGTTCATCACTCTCACCAATGAGTCACCCTTGAGCTGGGACTAAACTCCACTCATGTAAAGGGTTCCTAACCAAGCTAATGGCTCATGGAAAATAGAATTGACTCCATCACAGGTGCCTACTCAAACTAACAGCCTACAGTCTCTCATTCCCCACATGCCTGTCCCACCCAAGGAAGTGTGCCCCTTCTCTGCTCAGCAGTCCCTCGACTTTCCCACTTCTCTTCCATGGCTTCAGCAACAGTCCGGAAAGGAAGTCTCAGAGCCCTGCAGCTTTAATTTAGTGCCTTCAAGAAATCAATTACCAACAATTCTCTCACTATGATAATTGCTCACGGGCCTGAAAACCAGCCTCTTCAATATCCCATGGGCCTGACAATCGGCTTCTTCAGTCCAACCCCCACACTCACCAACTAGATGAATAGATATGGCTATGGATATCGGTTTAGGTACAGTGACATGAAGTTATGGAGGTCAACTGACTACGTGAGTGAAATCTCATGGGATGGTTGCATGGATGAATGCATAATAGAAAGAATGATTGAAGGAGTGTTGGAAATGAACTAAGTCCCCACAATATGTATGCATGTCCCCAACTTGACACTTGTCATGTTGGGAGCTACTTTTTCCCACTTGTCCCCAACTTTAGAACTTAGGATAACATAATTATCCATACTTTATACTTTAATAAATATTAATATAATATTCCTTTTTGGCTTAAGTTCCCTAGCTTAGCTCTTTTCCTTAACTTTTGGCCCCCACCCTTTCCCCGATTAGTGGAGTTTAGTCCCCCATCTCTTTTATTGTGGTCGATCTACGCTCATCGATGTATTTATATTAATTATGAGATATGTACAAAAACAGGTGCACTGTCCTTTAACAACTAGGCTCTCTGGCCTAATAAAAACATAAGCATCCTAGCTTATAATAACTGGCTCACCAGCCTATAAAATATAGCATATACACAAAGGCTTGCTAGCTTCAATATCGCGCGCACTTAATATGCTACGCACGGTATCCTGGAATGTGCCCAATTCATCATTTTAATGCGCAATACATGCGTGCACTACACCATGGAAGATGCATGTCAAAATATATAACATAGCTCACTAGATTAAGTACATTTTCATTTACATTTATAATTGGGTTCATCCTAGGGATATTAAATCTTTCCTCCCTCTCCAATGGGTCAGAAGGAATCTGGATCGATAGCCCTCTTTATGATTAGATATGAGAATTATTTATCTCTCTGAGTTATCTATCAAACACGTTGCAACTCCACTGACTAAATGTAACACCCTGATGGATAGAAGGCTCAGAAAAATGTGTTGGATGGATCAAAAGAAGCTCCTTACCCTAATATCAATTGAGTTATGAGGGTTTAGGTTTGCTAGGCCTCCTCAAAAAGAGGGACCCACTAACCCACTATACATATGATGTCTCCTATAGAACTCACGTTGGAATCTGAATGCTGGAGTTGGATCTCTGATCTCCATGCTCAATCTGACTATAGATATGTAATGAAAGAAATGAAAAACATGTGTGGTCTCTCCAACTCTCTAGGGTGTTTCTCTCAACACTGAATCTAATCCCTCGATGTCTTCCTCCTGGAATCCACAAGTATCCTCAAATTCACCTGAATCTGGGTTTCTCTTCACAGCTCTGGTTTCAATTCTCATATCATCAATAACGACCCATTAGGTCTCTTTTTATCTCCTTATATCCACTGAAACCCTAATTCTTTTTTGACTTTTCACTTGATCATTTTTCCTAAGTTTTCTAATTTAATATTTACTTAAGCACTTAATTATCTTTTTCCTCTTAGTCACTTAATGTCACTTTCAAATTAAAACATTTCCCTAGTGAAATGACATCAAATGAACATTTTCTCATGTTTATTCTTGGCTATTGTCTAAAGGGGATGTTTAGATTACTAAGCCCTCCTCTCTAGAGTCCTCAATCGAAAAGGGGCATTACAGTCCTCCCTTCCCAAGATTGTTTGTCCTCAAACAACATCAATCTAGGGTGCTACAAAATCTAATCACTCTCCCAAGTAGCATCCTCTACTGGAAGTCCCCTCCATCTGACCAAACACTCTCTGATGATCCGACTCCCCAATTTCTTGTCTTTGAACTCCAATATCTCCTTTGGAACCAACTCTAACTATCCCTCCTAATCTAAAGGCGGTAGCTCCTCAGAAGTGCTAATGAATTGTCCCATTGCTTTCTTGAAGCAAGAAACATGGAACACGTTGTGAATATGACTCCCCTCTGGTAGTTCTAATGCATAGGCCACTTCACCTACCATGTGTATGACCCTTTATGGTCCATAGAATCTGGGTTTAAGCTTCTCTTTCCCATTCTTCTTCAAAGATGACTGCCTACATGGTTGTAGCCTTAAGAATACTAGATCCCCAACCTCAAAGATACACGATATCCTATGTCTGTGTACATTCACCTTCTATTAGTTTAAGTTTCCAAAAACAATGATGAAGTTTTCGAAAGCAATGATTAGTTAACCCACAGATCATGAAAACAAAACATACGGTCAGAGAAGAAAATATAAAGAGGACCAAAGAATCTATAGCATGTTCAGAATTGGAAATTCGTTGGTATTCTGCATGCTTCTTGAAGTCTCCATGAGGAGGCCCGTGGTTTGGAGTATAATAGTCCTGTTGAGAAGTGTGAGGGCCATAGAGAGTAGTGGCACCCTTAATATCATCATCGGTCAACTGACGCTTTAATTTTCTTCAATCAACATTGGGGAACATGACAGAGCTATGAACTTTGGAATGGTCCAACCCAATCAGATGCCCGATCTCATGAAGCACCATAGTCTCAAGGTCCATGACATAGCTACGATTTGTCATGGCCATGTTCACTATCCAAACCTCAACCCTGTTGAAGTGAAATCACTTGTCCTCCGATGGAAACACATGCGCCAATCTACAAAGAGGCTCGTCAAAGGGCATTTTGTATTCGTGGTCTCCTGCAAGGAACCCAATATTTATATTCTCCCCTTCAAAGTCACAGGTCTGTTGCAAATCCATGGGAATGACAATGGCCCACTTCTGGAAGGTGGAAGCCACTACTAACCTAATGTCATTGTTGGATAGGATGGAAAACTCGGGGAGGTTAGAGAAGGTGTATGTCAGATTTCTTGTGGTCTGCCACATTGTTTACATCCCATAACCTTCCATAGTTGGGTCTCCAGTTTGATAGTCAATCAGTTGCCATTGTGTCTCGATAATATTGCTTTGGAAACTTTGGGTTTGGGAAAGAGCATGAGAGACAAGCCATCTCAAACGTCTTCCCTTACGCATCTGGGGACCCACAGAGTGTCCAAGGCAACTCTGTCTAAAATTCCCGTCACAGAAATATTGAAGCCTATTTGGTATAGACAGAGCGTCACCTCCAAGTGGTCATCGAACAGGGCTATGGGTGGTGTGTCATCTTGGTCGAGACGTGGTCGATATCTGAATGTTGCAAGAAATCTCTTCAAGTTCATGAGTCGACTATGCGTGTCTCCTTTCTTCAAGTTGCTCAACACGTCAAATGTTGAGACAACAGTGATAAGCTCCTCCTGCTACTTCATCGTCCCGATCATGACTCTATGGCTGTTATATCCTCGTATGTGGGAAGAAGTTGTCTTCACCATCAATAATGCCACCTAAATAGAAAAGACTATCATTCCTCTGCACACATATCATATTCTCTCCATTAATAATTGCCTTGAAGATGATAACACTTATTTCATATTTGTGTTCTCTGAACTCAAAAAAGTAATCTCTCTGCTCCCTTCCATCGCTACTTTATAATTCAATTCTTTTAGTTAGATACAACTCTCGCCTTTGTAAGTTATATTTTTTAGAACAAATTTACGATTATTTTAATCTTCCAAATGGATATATATATATATATATATATATATATATATATATATATTGGTCACATTAATAAATTAATTGATTTGAAATTCAAATGGAAAATGATATTTGAATAAAATGAAAGTAACGTTTATCTTACTGGGAGGGGTCTACGTCCATTTACATGGATAATATTAAAAAAATAAAATATACAAATACAGGTGTCCCAGCTAAAATAGGAGAATAGAACTCAGCAAAAATGGATAAATAAAAATAAATAATAATGGAATCTACCAATTGAAAATGAAAGTTCAATTTCCATGATATATTCTCATTCATTTTATAGAATATATTCATATAACCATATATATTCAGGTAATATCTTTCTCATCCTTCGCCCAATTATTTTCGCTCGATACTTGATTTTCTGACATCATCTCATCCTTCGTGTTCATGTTCCTCTCATATCAATAATTGAAGTTAATGGAATCAGAATGTTCTATGAATAATAGATTGTAAGATCTTTTCAATTGGAAGGTTTAAAATATTCTTTCATGTCTTATTTCCAAGTTTTATTAGGTTTTAATAAATAAATAATATTGTTGAAACTACAAGTGGTTTGGTTGGGATTAAGTGATTTTTTTTACTATAATTATAAAGTAGCAATAACCACATTTAAGTGAAAGGTAGTTTAGAGAGGTCTTTCTGATTGTGTTTGATAACTTGAATTTAACATGCGTGGTGATTTTGCATGTGGTTTTAGGTGGAACAACTTGTTTAAGATATATTTAATAGTTAAGAAATTACAATAATGACATGCATGTACAAAACTTCACATAGAGAGTGCATGCATGTTAAATTAACCAAACCAATATTCAGTTAGACCTTCAAATGACTAGATCTATAATAGAATACTAGTAAAAGCATGGAACAATGCCTAGAGATAACATGCATCGCTAGATCATTGGTATGCAATCACGATCTGTGAAATGCGTGAGTTTACTACTGCATGCAACGTTGGATTTGTTGTTGGAAGATGAATCTGATGCATGCACGAGAAAGACTCCTCTGAATCTAATGAGGCATGTCCCATTGAAGTTGCAATCTTCCCTAGAAGACTCAAACTGGATGGATCGACCGTTGTTATGCTCTTGGATCTCTCTATCACTGCCATAAGTAATATGTACAAATGTTTGGAATGCCCTTGCTCTGGCTAACACTAAAAGAGTCTCCAAAGTAGATTCCATCATCAGAATATAATGGAACCTATCTCAAATGGATCACCTTGCCTCCCTCTTCAATGGGTCGAAAGGAATATGGCTTGCTATCCCTCTTGATGAGTAGATATGATGATTTGTGATCTCTCTGGTCTATCTATCAAACATGTTGCAAATCCACTGACTAAATGTGATGCCCTAATGGATAAAAGGCTCAGAAAATTGTGTTGTATGGCTCAAATGAAGCGCCTTCCCCTAATATCAAATGGTTTATGAGGGTTTAGGTTCGCTAGGCCTCCTCAAGAAGAGCAACCCACTATACCTCTGATGTCTCCTCTAGAACTCACGCTGGAATCTGACTACTGGAGCTAGATCCCTGATCTCCATTCTCAATCTGACTGTAGATATGTACTGAAAGAAATGAAAAACGTGTGTGGTCTCCCTAACTCACTAGGATCTGTCTCTCGACACCGAATCCAATCCCTCGATGTCTTCCTCCTGGAATCCACAAGTATCCTCAAATTCACCTAAATCTGGGTTTCTCTTCACAGCTCTGGTTTCAATTCTCAAATCATCAATAACAACCCATTAGGTCACTTTTCCTCTCCTTATATCCACTGAAACCTTAATTCTTCATTAACTTTTCACTTAAGCATTATTCCTAAGTTTTCTGATTTGAAATTCACTTAAGCGCTTAATTACCTTTTTCCACTTAGTGACTTAATGCCACTTTCAAATTATAACATTTCCCTAGTGAAATAACAAAAAATGAACATTTTCCCATGTTTTTTCCTGGAGATAGTCTAAAGGGGATGTTTAGACTACTAATCCCTCCTCTCTAGATTCCTCACTCGAAAAGGAACATTACAGTCCTCCCTTCCCAAGATTGTTTTTCCTTAAGCAACATCAATCTAGGGTGCTGAAAATCTAATCACTCTCCCAAGTAGCATCCTCTACTAGAAGTCCCCTCCATCTGGCCAAACACTCTCTCATGATTTGGTTCCCTAATTTCCTCTCTATGAACTCCAATATCTCTTTTTGAATCAACTCTAACTATGCCTCCTCATCCAAAGGTGGTAGCTCCTCATAAGTGCTAATGAATTGTCCCATTTTTGTCTTGAGGCAAGAAACATGGAACATGTTGTGAATCTGGCTCCCCTCTAGTAGTTCTAATGCATAGGCCACTTCACCCACCCTGTGTATGACCCTATATGGTTTATAGAATATAGGTTTAAGATTCTCTATCCCATTCTTCTTCAAAGATGACTACCAATATGTTTGTAGCCTCAAGAATACTAGATTCGCAACCTCAAAGATACACTTTGTCCTGTGTCTTTTTAGATTCACCTTCTATCGATTATGCACCAACTATAGATTATCCTTTAATACCTTGAGAATATACTAACTCTATACTATCCATTCTTTCTCCTTGGGATCCTTGTTGTCTCCAAAAACCAAATCAATCAAAGTGGGAGCATAATATTCATATAATTCTCTGAATGGGGTCATACCTATGGACATGTGGAAGGTAGTGTTGTAATAGTGCTATCCAAGATGTAACCACCTTACCCACACTTTTTGATGTCTACTCACATAGTTACTCAAGTATCCCCTTGCCCACTTTTTGACTATCTCAGTCTCCCCATCAGTCTGGAGGTGGCGAATGGTGTTGGATGTCAACTCTATACCAACCAATCTAAATAACACATGCCAAAATGTGTTGATGAACCGAATGTCTCTCTCACTGAATATGCTCTGTGGCAACCCATGAAGTCTAGAGATCTCTTTGAATAACAACTCTGCCACTTGCATGGTGTTGTAGTCTGTAGGAATCACGAAAAAAGTGCACAAATTTGGTCAATTTGTTGACCACTATGAATATGCAGTCCTTACCCTGAGCCTTATGTAGGCTTGTAATGAAGTCCATGGATATACTTTCCCATTTATTCTCTGGAATAGGGAGTAGCTGAAGAAACCCTGTTGGGAGTGTCTTCTCTGACTTGTTCTACTAACAAGTGACACACTTGTTGATATGTCTCGTCACATCCTTCTTGAGACCCTTCCAAGAGAATCTATCCATAACTTGCATGTATGTCTTGAAGAATCCCTAATGGCCTGCTAAAGGTGAGTCGTGTACTATCACCAAGATCTTCTTTTTTAGACTAGATCCAGGCATAAGGTAGACTCAGTATTTATAGAAGATGACCTCATCTATGGATCTATACCTGTCGTCATGTACCTTTCCATCCAATAAATCACATGTGAACTTATTCTTGGAATATTTTACTAAAAATTGTAATTTCCAATCTACTGAGATCTCCATCTCGATGGTGTTCTCAAACCCTCTGTCTAGGGGTCTCCTTGTTGACATCGGACCAAAAACCTGCTCATGCTAACTCAATAAATCCCTTATCTATGCCTGGTATTGTTTGTGTCTATCTAAATCCATCCACATGGTGATAACACACTCTGTTGCATATGATACTCCTCCATGTTTGAAGATCCTCCCCATCCTCTTTGCTGAAATTGTCATGGGTGCCCCTTTTGACATACCCCTCAATACAATATTCTTCCCCTCAATGTCTTTGAATCCCATCTCAAGTTTTTGGTAATTGGTATAAATGTTTCCCAAGGTGATCAACCATTGGACTCCCATTACCGCATGTTTTTCAGAAAGGTCAACCACATAGAATGTATCCTTCATTGTGTAGTTTCCCAGATGTACCTCTAAGTCTAGAACTCGATCCAAAATCTCTACTGTGTGACCATTATCTATTATAAAATCAAAACTCTTAAACTCCTTGGTTTGTAGTTCTCTCCTAGCTACCAATGCATCGTCAATGAAATTTTGGGTTGCCCCACCACCTATCAAGGAAATGGCATGATTTCCCTGAATAGTCACTTTGATCCTGAGTGTGTCATACCTAGGGACTCCATAAAGGGTCTCTATGACTCCTCCCTTCACTGGTGCTCAGCTCTTATCCTTCCCACGAGGTTGTGGATCTATCAGTGGTTATTCCCCTACCAGTGTTGGTGGTATCCTTTGAGGATTCTCCTCCTCATGTAATGGCTCCTCCTTTGAGTTATTGGGCTCACTATCCTGGGCCTGACTGCCATGTTCCTTCTCATGATTATCCGTTGTAACCTCAATGTAGTGGATTTGTCCCTTTCCCATGAAATTTTGGTTGGGGACCCATGGATATCTATAGTTGAAGCATAGCCTCTTCCTCATAAGCTCACACCTCATATCAACATCCAAATTCTCCTTACCCTTCTGTTCTCTCCGGAATGGTTTCATATCCTAGTCCTTCTATGGGACAAAGGGTTTGGAAAACGTTTTGGTTTTCGACACTAAGTATGCTAGATCTCTAGTGTGTAGGATGGAATCATGTAGTGTGTGAGGTTTGTAGGCCTTCACCCATCCTCTCAAGGGTTATGTGAAACCCTATGTGAAAAGTATGATCAATATAGGCTCTGAAATGTTTGTCATTGTCACAACTATTCTCTAAAACTCTGTGATAAATGCATCATGTGTAATAGTTTGTATCAACTGGGCTAAGTCCCTAAAGTGGATCTATGGATCCCTCCTATCAAACCTATCCATAATTCTCTCTGTAAACTCCATGTATGAGGTGATTTGACTGAGACCCAACATCACCAATCCATGGTGCCACCACTCGTGGGCCTCTCCCTCCAAATGAAAAATAGTGAAACTAATGGCTTCAGTTTCTATCATATGGTTGATCTTGTAGTACATGTTGAGTTTCTGTACCCAAGCTCTGTAAGTACATCTAAATGATTCATTAAAATATGGTATAGTGAGTTTCCCTACTTTCCAAATGAAATCCATATTATTTTTATGTTGTTGTTGTTGTTTTCCGCCCCTCCAAGGATATCTAAGATGGTTCCTGAGTCTAAGTCTGAAATACTCTACTAAATTCATGTCATTATGGAACTCTAGTCCTAGGGCTGCATACTCTCTCCTATAATCAACAATATCCTATGCTTTTGTTTCTGGTCTCTGTGTTACTGGTTGTTGTGTTGTTGCTGGAAGTTCCCTATGAAAGCTAGGGAATAGTGGCCTGGGAATCCTACTCAATGATGTGTAGGTGTGAGTAGGTGAATGGGGTCTAATACCTACCCCTAAGTTCCTTTTGTTGCATGGAGGATATTTTCTCTTGCAATGTATCCTATAGCCAATCTATCTACCATTTGTGCCAAAGACCGAGTCATGGCCTACTGACTAATCACTAAATTGTTAAGAACTTCCATGAAGGTTGCTTCTAGGTCCATGGGTTCTTTGCCACTACCTTAAAACCTTTGATATATGTCTCCCATACTCCTCTCTTCCTCAAACTTTGAATCACACCCTTCCCTTATTTATTCTTCCCAATGTGCCTCTTCCTCTTCCTATAAACTGTGAGAAAAGGGGGGATAATCTGATCTTGGTCCTCTCCTCTCTCTATGCCCACTGAAAGTGATTAATTTGACACCTATATTCTCAGGGCCCCATGGTTTCTCTACTGAAATCATGGAAACTTTAGTCACAGGATAGAAGTACTAAATCTTTGATACCACTTGTAATATTCCAAATCCGCAGATCTAGATATTAACTCTCTACTTGATCCAGCAGGCTCCTCAGGTCCAGAAAATGCTAAAAAATGAAAGTTATTGGAATCAGATGAAACCAATTCCATTGCATCCGTCTTGTCGCACTGATTCCATCCATATATTTACTTCCTCAAACAAATATTGTATGCGAAGTTTATCGCACTCTGATCGATTTCCCAAACAAGCAAAAATTCAACAGTCATGCTAACATCATCATGTTGACATGGCATCATGACACTTGGCAGCTGACGTGGCAAAGGATGGGTATGTTGACTAGGCAGGCGTGGAAGATGTGGACTATTCATCATTTGACAAGTGTCCCATTCACAGGCAAGTTAAATGATGCCATGTGGCCTAGACATGGGCTTCCACATGGCATCCCATCATTCGTTGGTAGATGTAAAAGGAATTGTTGGACTCTAGTATATTCGACCTCGAGACCTTTGGTAAGGGGAGCACTTTGGGCGGTCTAGTTACAAACCCGCCACCATGTGACTTGTTATACCAATGCCACATTAAAATGTTTAAAGTGTGATTATGGTATGGGTGGAGGCGGAAGGGGGCTAGGGTCTAGCCCCACCCCGCGATCACATTGCTACCATACAACCCACATGTCAATGGTTTGGTGCTCCACTACACGGATAAGCTATGGGCGCAAGGGCCATGCGATAAGGCTTAACCACCGGTGGGAATTGATGCCATACGACTCGGGGCGATCACCAACAGTTGAGCGCGCCAATCAAACCCTCGGTCATATCATATATACATGCGACCAGAGATAGTGGAGGTAATGGCCAATGCGCATCCCCTAGGGGGTTGAAACTTGGCCATATTAATCCATATGACCCTGGATCTGGTGCGCGCACCCAGGCTAGAGGGGCTAATTTTATTTTTTTGTAACAGAGTACCTATTTTAGTATAGTTCTGGCCTAGATTGGGTGCTTTTGGAGATATCTTGGCCATTTGTAGGGGGATTTGATCCCAAAAGAGGCCAGATATTTGTGGGAAGTTGGGCTTCTCCAACTGAACCTAAAAACTATATAAACCAAGCTTATTGATCTTGGGAGGGTTCTTTGTATGTAGGGAATGTAAAGGGGATTTTTAGTTAATGGCCCATTTCTCATGTTTTGAGGGGTATTTAGTCATCTTTTAAGAGGAGATTGTTGAGGCATGTGTGCATCTGCACAAGGAGGTCTTGTACAACAGATCATAAGCTTGTTTGTAACAACAATAACTATTGTAAAGAGAACTTGAGCATTTAAAGATCGATAAAGAGGTCCTCCACTTGGAAGTGAGCCCAGAGATGTAGCCACACATTGGTGAAATTCGTTAACAAGTTCTTGTTGTCTATTTCTCTTTCTTTTTGTTGTTATATTATCTTATTTGTAGCATGTTCTATGATGGATGAACTCTTTAATCATTCATGAGCATCTTGTTAATGTCAATTTGTTATTAATTCCTTCCATTTTTGGATCAAGTATTTTGGTATCAGAGCTTTTGGTTGTTTTGGAAGGTTTAACCAGTGCAGGATTGGATGCTCACGAGATCCAAATCTCGGAGAGGAGAAGAACCATTGGTTGAATCCATTTTTGATATAGAATGAGTTTTGAGGAAGAAAATAATGGCTTCAGAAGGAGAAACTTCTCCACTAACCAAGAAGTTCGAATAAGCATTTTTATCCATGTCAGAAATGGTCAAAGTGTTGTATGATGATTTCTTGGAGAGAAAGAAATCTAGGAGAATTTTTCATGAAGGGAAAGGAGAATCTTCAAAGCCTCCTCCTTCACCACCTTCACCACCATCTTCTCCTTCTTCTTCAAGTTCTACTTCAAATGCTAGTTCTCATTCTACAACATCTACCATACAAAAACAAACACATAAGCATAAGTCTCACATGACTTTGTTAAAGCTTGATGTTAATTTTGAGTTGCCTTTCTATGATGGAGAACTAAATGAGGAAAAGTTAGATAATTGGATAAGACAAATTGAAGTGTATTGCAGGATACATAAAATCATAGATGAGGAGACTATGATCCAACTTTCTAGTCTCAAGATGGGAGGAACCACCCTTGTGTGGTGGGAAATCAGGACAAAACAAGATCTTAAAAATTTATGTAAGACTCTCTCTTCATGGCTTCATTTTACATCTTCTTTATGAAATGAATTTTATCCTCTAGCTTACATGCAACAAGTTATTATGTCATGCTAGAACTTTAGACAATTAAAAGGACAAATTGTTCAAAGTTATACACAGGAGTTTTGAAAAAGCGATTTATTGTTGGGAATACCATTGGATACTCAAGAGAGATTGCTTAAGTATATAGGTGGTTAGCATATTTATGTTTAATACAACTAGTTTAGATGAGGTGTGTGTGCAAGCGACTCATCTTGAATCTAGAAGAAAGAATGTAAATGTTGATTTTGTAAAACCATTTAAACCTAGTGAAGAAAAATTCAAAGGCAAGGGTAAAGAGAAATTCAAAGGGAAGAAAAATAATATAGTGAAGAAGGAAAAACCTACATGCACTCATTGTAAGAAATAAGGCCATAGTGAGGATTGTTGTTGGATCCTTCACCCAGAATTGAAACCAACAAAGTTCAGAAATAAAGGGAAGCAAAAGATGACTGCAAAAGCTCAAACATATTTTGGGTCTAATTCAAGAGATGAGACCGAGGTCACAATCACGGGAATCAAAGGTAAAAATTCTGAAGCTAGTACGATTTCTTTAGTTTAGTCTTTAAAATTTGATAATGAAGTTGAAGAGGTCAAACGGACAGAACTTTTTCACATAAGAGTAATTTCCAAACATACAAAAATTGATACTCTATTTGACAGTGGCTCACAAGTAAATTTGATATCAGAGACAAGTGTTAAAAATTTGGGATTAATCACTAAACCTCGTACGAAACCATATCCTTTAGGATGGATTCATAATTATAATCAGTTGCAAGTGAATACACAATGTGTTCTAAATTTTTCTATCAATTCACAGTTTATAGATGAGGTTGAGTTGGATGTGGTTCCACTAGATATATGTGGTATTGTACTTGGTAGTCCATATCTGTATGATAGAAAGGATATATTTTATTGTAAAGACAATTATCAATTAACTAAAGATGGAAAATAATATGTTGTAAGGGCTCATCAGAAGAAATTGAATCTATCACTAATCAACTCAGGGAAAATGAAGAGAATTGTAGATGTCAGTAAGAGATATTTACTAATGGTTGTAAAAGCTAAAGACGTTGTCGGAATTGATAATTTCAATTATTGTGATACAAAGTTGAAAGATGACTTAGTTAGATTTTTTTTTTACTATGATGAGATATTTCAAGTCCCGAAAGGATTACCTCCAAAGAGACAAGTTGAACATGAGATACAGTTGTAGCTAGATGTTCCTCTTCCTAACATTGGAATGTACAGGTTATTAGTTTTGGAAAATGCAGAGATAAAGAAACAGGTACAAGAGCTGGTTGAACAAGGGGTCATCAGAACAAGTGATTCTCCATGTGGGTCACCTATCATCCTGGTGCCAAATAAATATGGCACATGGTGCATGTGCATGGACTTCCAAGACTTGAAAAAGATCACGGTAAAAAATCGTTACCCTTTGCCTCGCATTGATGATTTATTAGATCAATTGAAACATGTGGCTTATTTTACCAAGTTAGACTTAAGAAGTGGGTACCATCAAATTAGAGTTGTTGAACAGGATATATGAAAAACTACTTTTAAAACAAAACATGGATTATTTGAATGGTTAGTGATGCCATTTGGGCTTACTAATGTACCTGGTACTTTTATGGAGGTAATAAACGATGTTTTCAAGCCATTCATTCATGAGTTTGTAATAGTATACTTATATGATATTCTTATTTTCAATAGGACCAGGGAAGAGCATGTCTAGAATGTTAGGTAGATACTTTCAGTGTTGCAGAGAGAGAAAAATTTTGTAAAGTTGTCAAAATGTGAATTTGGCAAAACATCTCTTGTATATTTGGGTTACATTGTAGGGTGTGAAGAGCTTAAGATTGATCCCTCTAAAGTTGAGGTCATTTTAAATTGTCCAAAGCCTACAAATGTAACTAAAGTAAGAAGCTTCATGGGGGAAACACAATATTGGAGGAATTTTGTTGCAAGCTTCTCTCTAATTGCAACACCTTTACATGCATTAACAAGTGCAAATAGGGGATTCCAGTGGGGAGGAAGCCAACAAAAGGCTTTCGATACTTTGAAAGTAAATATTAGTACAAATCTTGTTCTGGCATTTCCAGATCTCCAACAGTATTTTGAAATTGAAACCGATGCAAGTGACTATGCCACGGGGCCAGTGTTGATGCAACACCGAAAGCCCATATGCTATCATTATGAGACCTTCACTACAACAATAATTAATTATCCAACCTATGATAAAGAATTGTATGCTTTAGTACAAAGTGTTAAAAAGTGGAAACATTACTTAATGGGAAAAGAAACAATAATACATACCGATCATCAATGATTACATTATCTACAATAAAAAACTAAGCTACAACAATCAAGGCATTTTAGATGGATGGGTTTTTTGCAACAATTTCATTTGGTCATCAGATATAAAAAGGGCATTCATAATAAACTTGTTGATATGTTATCAAGACCTCCTAGTACAATTTCTACAATCCTTAATCACAATTCAATTACTCATGAAAGTTACATTGAACAATATGTTGAGGACAAAGATTTTAAGGAAGTTTATGCAACTTTAAGTCATGGTAAAAGAGTAGAAGAATTGAATTATAATATTAAAGACAAACTTTTGTATCATTTGGGAAAATTATGTATTCCAGAAAGTGAAAGGGTCCATGTGATTAGGGAGGCACATACTTCTCTTATAGCGAGACATTTTAGTGTAGACAAAATAGTTTCTCAATTACAAAGGATTTGTTATTGGCCTTGAATGCATGAAAATGTGTCTAAGTATGTAAAAGGATGTATTATGTGTGCAATAAGCAAACCAAGTAACAAAAATCTAGGATTGTACACTCCACTTCCTATTCCTTCTATACCATGGGAAAGTGTATCTATGGATTTTGTGGGGGGGTTTCCTATGTCTAGAAAAGGTCATGATTACTTCTATGTAGTTGTGGATAGGTTCAACAAGACGTTTCTTCTAATTCCTTGTAAAAAAAAAGTCACAGCTGAACAAACAACTCAAATGTTCTTTGAAAATGTATGGGTTCATTTTGGGTTACCTACTTCTATTGTATCTGATCGAGACTCCAGGTTCATGGGTAAATTTTGGTCAAGCTTGTGGGAACTTATGGACACCAGGCTAAAGAAGAGCACAACAATTCATCCATAGATAGACAGGCAAACAGAGGTGGTGAACAGAACATTAGTGCATCTACTTCGGGCATATTGCAACAAACATTCTAAGATTTGGGATGAACATTTGTGTTATGTGCAACATGCGTATAATCGAGCCAAGAATTATTCTACTCAGAGATCTCCATTTGAAACATGTTTGGGGTACTTGCCAAAATCTCCTTTGGATTTTGTCTTTGGGAAATGCATTGCAGTAGAAGGACACAGTGATGTGGATAGGGTTACAAAGTTCATTGAATGGATCCAATTGATTCATCATGCGCTACAAAAATAGTTGGAGAAAATCCAAGCCAAGTACAAGGCAAGGCATGATGTGCATCGAGTTGATCATCAGTTCAAAGTAGGAGATCAAGTCTAGTTATACATCATCAAGGAACAAATGAAAGGAGAAGGTAAAAATCTAAAACCAATTCGTTATGTTCCTTTCAAAATTTTAGACAAGATTGGTACTAATGCTTTCCAGTTAGAATTGCCTCCATATATGAAAATTTATTTAGTTGTAAATGTGGAAAACTTGAGATTGTATGAGCCTCCTATGATCAAGGATCAAGGAGAGAATTTTCATATTCCTACCATAGAATATTTTTCTCTTGAGTATATGAATGAGTTGCAAGAAGACACCATTTTGGACAAAAGTGTATGTACTTCTCGCAGGGGCGATGTGGAGTATCTTCGAGTGGGATTGAAGGGAACAAATCCAAGTCAAGCCAAGTGGATGGAGACTGGAAAAGTGAGGACATAGTATCCTCACTTATTTACCAACTAATACCAGAATTTTGGTGGTCCAAAAGCTTCCAAGTGGGGAGGAATGATCCAGGAGGCTCCTTAGGTCCAGAAAATGCTAAAAAATGATCGTTCTCGGAATCAAATGAAACCAATTCCATTGTGTCTGGATCATCACATTGATTCTGACCATATATTTACTTCCTCAAATGGACACTATATGCCAAAGTTATCACGCTCTGATCGATTTCCAAAATAGGCAAAAAGTCAGCAGTCAACAGGAAACAAGTCAATGCTAACATCAACATGACGTCATGTTGATGTCATCATGTTGACATGGCATCATGGCACTTGGAAGCTGATGTGGCATAGGATGGGTATGATGATTGGGCAGGTGTGGTAGATGTGGACCATTCAGCATTTGACAAGTGTCCCATTCACAGACAAGTTAAACAATGCCACATGGCCTAGACATGGGCTGCCATGTGGCACCCCATCATTCGTTGGTAGATGTAAAAGGGATTGTTTGATTCTAGTAGAGTCGACCTCGAGACCTCTAGAAAGGGGAGCACTTTAGGTGGGCCAGTTACCAACCCAGCACCGTGTGACTTGTTATACCAATGCCACATTAAAATATTTAAAGTGTGATTATGGTATGGGCGAAGGCGGAAGGGGGTTGGGTTCTAGCCCCATCCTGAGATCAAATTTCTACCATACAACCCACATGTCAACGGTTTGGTGCTCCACTACACAGATAAGATATGGGTGTGGGGGCCACGAGATAGATCTTAACCACCAGCATGAATTGATTCCATACGACTCAAGGCAGTGACTAGTAGTTGAGCACACCAATCGGACCCTCGGTCATATCCTATATACATGTGATGGAAGCTAGTGTAGGTAAGGGCCAGCGTGCAGCCCCTAGGGGGGATGGTGCTTGGACATATTAAGCCATATGACCCTGCATCAGGTGTGCACGCCCAGGACAGAAGGGATAATTTTAATTTTTTGTAACAGAGTACCTATTTTACTATAGTTTTGGCCCAGATTGGGCATTTTTGGAGATTTCTTGGCCATTTGGAGGGGGATTTTATCCAAAAAAGAGGCCAGATCTTTGTGAGAAGTTGTGCTTCTTCAACTGAGCTTAAAAACTACATGAACCAAGCTTATTGATCTTGAGAGGGTACTTTGTATGAATGGAATGTAAAGGGGAGTTTGAGTTAATGGCCCATTTCTCATGTTTTGAGGGGTATTTAGTCATGTTTTGAGAGGAGAATGTTGAGGCATAAGTGCATCTGCACAAGGAGGTACTTTACAATAGATCAGAAGCCCGCTTGTAACAACAAGAACCATTATAAAGAGAACTTGAGCATTTAAATATCAATAAAGAGTTCATCCACTTGGAAGTGGGCCCAGAGACGTAGCCACACATTGGTGAACTCCGTTAACAAGTTCTTGTTGTCTATTTCTCTTTCTTTTTGTTGTTATATTCTCTTATTTGCAGCATGGTCTATGATGGATGAACTCTTTAATCATTCATGATCATCTTGTTAATGTCAATTTGTTATTAATTCCTTCCATTTTTGGATCACTAATGACCCTGTATGTCCCATATATGATACTCTTTGGTTGTTTGAATGGGTTATTTAGGTTTCAAACTATGTTTAATAACTTGAATTTAACATGCGTAGTGATGTTTCATGTGGTTTCAGGTGGAAAAACTTGTTTAAGATATATTGAATATTCAAGCAATTACAATAATGGCATGCATGTACAAAACTTCACACAGAGACTGCATGCATGTAAAAATAACCAAACCAGTCTTCAATTAGTCCTTGAAATGACTAGATCTATATTGGAATACTAGTAAAATCATGGAACAATACCTAGAACTAACATGCATCGCTAGATCATTGGCATGCAATCCCGATCTGTGACATGTGTGGGTTTACTATTGCTAGTCTCCTGGATCTCTCAGTCACTACCGGAAGTAATATGTCCAACTATTGGGAATACCCTCATGCTGCATAAAAATGAAAGAGTCACCCAAGTATATTCTACAATCAAAATCTGATGGAACCTGTCTCGAATGGAGAACCCTATCCCCCTCTCAAATGGGTCGAAAGGAATCTAGCTCAATAGCCCTCTCGATGAGTAGATATGAGAATCTTTGATCTCTCCTTTGTTTTCTGTTGGCTCGTTGAATTGATACTTTTTGTACCCTCCATATCCATTTTTGACCTCTTCATTTGAACTCTTTTACTCCATAAAATCATCTATATCTTCACACATATAACCAAATGCTGGCAAGTATAGTAAGCATACTTTGATTTCAGCAGCAGATTAAAATGGAAGATTTTCTACACTCCAGGTGCTGCCAGCTTGCTCAAGCAAAACCAATTATTCCAGCCTAACTCTCGTTGATGACTCATGGATAATCAATGAGATCTTCATCTCTGGGCACTACGTGCCATAGAGATAAAGATTGGTTATTAGATAACGAGTTTTTCGGGCATGAGAAGTACCCATTAATTGAAGGAATCATTTACCTTCTGAAAACAGTTATGTATTAAATAGAATATAGGCTCTGTTGCTAGAAAATCGGGATTAGTTATCTAGATCCCGAGCTATAAAAACAATGGAACGAAATGTAATTGGGGACGAATATGATATAGAAGAATTGCGTTGTTCAAGTATTGGCTTTCTGAATTTGACAGAGATCGACTCATACAATGTTGTTTCTAGTATTTTAAGATGTTTCTTTAGACTGTAATATGATCCATTTTCTATTATTAATGTTCTCTTTTATATATCTGTAGGTTAGAATTTAGTCTGCAAG
>ML777379.1:85329-98834 GCA_009831015.1 Picea engelmannii | reverse complement strand
GATATAATAAATGTAAGAGGACTTATTAGAAGGTTCTACTTCTAGAAGATTCCTCCTCTAGAATGTTCTTAGGTGATGGTAGCACTATATAAAGGAGTTCAAGCAATGTAATGAGACATGAAGAGAAGTATTGTATTTGGAGTGGTAGCTCAATAGGAGGATTCCCCCTCGAAGAGGCAAGTGAATAGGAGAGGATCCCTTCCATAATAGGATCCATTGTATGGTGTTGCCCTACCTCAAGGGTTTGGTAATAATAAAGTATGGTTTCTTCTATCTTGCTTGTGGATCTATTATGTATTCAGTATTTGTGGTGATTATATTTGTAGATCTATCTTTGGTACTTAACACAGTTATCCAAAGACGTCGCGACATCCGGAGTTTTCTCTGAAGAAGACACCATCATGAGGGCTCAAGAGTTTGAGCTCATCTATTCTCAGTCCGGTTTATTATATAACATCTTGCCAGATGTGCCACATTCAATACTGGATAAAAGTAGACAGAGATTTAGACCGCATGCCAATGGTATCGTCGGTTCAGCACAAGCTAAGCCCGCTGAGCAATTGACAAAGCAGTTGTAGCAATTATCCATACAACACACAGTGGCCAGCCAAACTACTAATTTGGCTACTCCCCCTACCCAAACATCGGAAGTACACACAGTGCAGTTGACTAACCCAAAGGCCACCCAGTAGCCTGAAGGGAAGAAAAAACAACGAAGGAAGGGTAAGGGGGATAAAAAACCCAACGATAATGTTGGCGGGGACAACACTGAAAAATGGAAGGCGAGGTATCCATGCAACTTGTGCGCAGAAGACCACCCGACCCATCTATGTCCTTGGCTTGCAGAGGCCCAAAAATTTGTCACACAGCAATAACAGGCGGTGTTGACGAACCCATTTCAGCATGGGAAAAATCTAACTCAAGCCTCTGTAAGTACAGAAGGGGGCAGCCAAGAAAACTACCTGCCTCTGAACAACCCCTCATCCATGAACGTATATATGGTTAGGGGTGATTCTTTCATATCAACTAGAGCGCATGATTATAGTAAACCAAGCACTTCTGAGAAGGGTAAAGAAGCTGACCTCCCATCTCTTCATCTACAGATTGAGAAGACATTAGGAGAAACAATGACACGCATTCCAAAAGGTGCATTTAAAAAGGCTTCTCATAACCCAAACGCAAGGGCCACCCAGAACTACTCTGTGGTGGAAGATTTATCACAAACCCCTTGTGCGATGTCTGCTTTGGAGGTCCTCCAAAGTTTCCCTTCTGAGAGAAAATCCTTGTTAACCACTTTGGGCTCTACTAAGACTTGTAATCCAGGTACCATCATGTTAGATATAACTAACTTAAAACCTTGTCTTCCTTACCACGTAGCGTTTCAGATAGTAGTGGATTACCCCACAAAAACTTTTACATGAAATATTTTCTGCACGGTGGTCAACGAGGGTGCCTTTACATGCGTTATGTTGTTGGTATGTTGGAAGGCCATTAGCCAGCCCGTTTTGTCTCCATCACCTACTCTCCTCACTGCTTTCGATGGTTGTTCGTTCCAACCACATGGCATCGTTTCTTCTTTCCCCATGCAGTTAGGAGGGAAAACCATGTGTGTTGAAGTAGAGGTAGTCGATGCTCCCCTCAACTATAACCTCTTGTTAGTACGGAGTTGGACTTATGCTATGCAAGTTGTGGTTGCTATAGTTTTCTGGGTCTTGTTGTTTCCACACGAGGGTCGGATAGTGACCATCGATCAATTGTCTTTCTCCAAGCCTGACCCAGCTTTGGGGGCATCCACAGTCCCGATGATTGATAATCCTCAACCAGGTGTCGTCAACGTAGGAGTTGGTTTGTGCCCATCTTTGATGGGTACCTTCGATTACCCACATTCGCAAGGCGATATCAAATTTATATCTAATCACCATAAGGTTGAGATTTTTCAAGTTTCGTCATTCCACATGACTTACTTCAAGGATCCATGGATTCTTCCTTCCCCATCAGCCACGATGGATGAGACAGGGCACATAGGCATGTCCATGCCCTTGTCTATCACTAAAGTAGCGTACTCTTTAGTCCAGCAAGCTTCAGCTAACACTGATCCAACTCCTGCACAAGAGTTAGATCCACTTCTAGAGCCTATTTGGGCTCAAGTTTCTCTCACCAACATCGATTCATTAGACTTAGTCCTACCCTCAGATGAAGTAGTAATCGAAGCAATGACTAGTCCAGACAAACCTTGGGAAGATCTTCATCACACATCATATTTCCTCCCAGAGTTAAGCTGAAACGAAGCAGGAGAATTCATCATGACTATGATGGGAGATCGGCCTTGTCCTATTAATCTCTTAGCTACACATGAAATTTATGCTGAGAGCAATATGGAAACTATCACTGAAACTATACCGATCAATATCTCCCGAAACCCTGACGTCGTGGAGAACGTTTTCGTCGGAGCTAACTGCTCCCCCGGAGAGATTCAACTCTATACAAATCTTTTTAAAGAATTCTGCGACATTTTTGCCTGGTCTTATGAGGAGATACCCGACATCGACCCATAAAGTGTTGATCATGAGCTACCTTTGTTGTTTTTCAAGCTCGCTTTGAGATCCAAAAGAAACATTCGGCGAGACTGCATTTATGATTTTCAATCTCGTCTAGATTAACTGAGAAAAGTAACCATTATGGAGTCTTCTTTAAGCCCTTTTTAGACTCCTTAAAGATGAAAATATTGTCGAGTGACCTTGTTTCTTCAGACTCATTCAATTGGTCCAGAAGAATGTTCCTTAAACGAGTCTTCTTTTAAACCCTTTTCAGACCCTCTAAACATGAAAAGATTGTCGAGTGATCTTGTGGCCTTTGACGCTCGTTAAACTGAAATTTGAAGTCACGTCTGTCTGGCGGTATTTTACCCCTTTTTCAGTCCAAACAGTCAACTATATGAACAAAGGTATACTCTATGGAACTTCCATTCTTTAGAAGAGTACTCTTAGGTATAATTTTATCCCTTTTTCAGGCCTGAGGGACTAAACTTACGAAAAAGAAACCCCCACAGAGTCCATAGTTAAGCTCTTTTCAGACTCCCTAAAATTGAAAAGATCGTCGAGTGACCTTATTCGTTCACACTCGTTAAATTGGTCCAGAAGAATATTCATGACGGAGTCCATAGTTAAGTTTTTTTCAGACTCCTTAAAAGTGAAAAAATGGTCGAGTGATCTTGTCCTTGTCACACTCATTAAAATGGTTTTGAATCGACGTCTAATCAGTGCTAGTTTACCCCTTTTTCGAACCAACTAGACTATCTTTGAAAAAGGTACCCCACTGGAGTCTCCTTTTATGGTTTTTCAGACTCTAAATATGAAAAACCACCGATCTTGCCTTCTCTGGGCTCATTAAACTTACATCAAAGGACATTACCATTGTGTGTTTTATCAACCGCATTTTCATACCTTATCCACCAACCTTGTGACAGTTTGATTCTGCGTCTTAACACCTTTGGCCATCGGAGGATTTTTCCCGAGTATCATTTTACTAGAACATCAGTCTTGTCCTTGTGCCTTGAGATTTTATGTTTGCAATACTCGTTCCTCCATTGTAACATAATATTCCTTTATTATTTTTCCACAATTATTGAAAAGAACAAAAAAAATCAAATATACCCCAAAAAGAGGAAGGGAAAAGTATTTTCTTTATTGGCATCATAATGAGTCGCCCTTGGATAAAGCACATATGTTCAATTGTTCATCAGACTATGGGATGTAGTACGACCTTAGGAAGATTTTCTTGCTATATAGAGTTGTGTCCTCCACCGTTTGGTTATTCTTCCAAACATATGGAGAGTTTGTGTTGCCTCCTTCTTTGTAGACTTATGATTAACATTCATGCTACCCGAGTCTCATCACTTGTCATGTTATTGTCCAAGGGAATTTTGTCACTAAGCCTAAATTGGCCCCTCTGCAATGTGTCTTTTGTCCGCATACCTGGCCATCCTGAATGTCCAATCAAGTCCTTGTTCGAAATCACTGAAGCCTTCAATTCGATCATCAAGATTATCAAGTCCATGACCGACGAGCCATCGAATAATTCTGGGTAGTGCATTCGTACACTCATGTTACACTCCTACCTGAGTTTTGGAAGATTTTGAAGTTGTTTCTCAAGCTCTGAAGATCTCATCCCCAACCATCAGGCTGAATCAGCTTCTGGAAGATGGATACTCTATATGTATATCTTTCTGATTTCGACGTGTAGCTCCACTGTGTATTGTTTGCGGCTACTCTTTATAGTTATTTGACATGGATCTACAGTGTATTTGATTGGTAGCCATGGTTCTATTTTTATCCCGAGCATGGCTATGCCCACCTCAGTGAGACATTTGTTATTTTGCAAATAGCACCTCCCGGTTCCTGATCCTTAGGCTCAATCATTCGGCACATCACTAAATATTGGTAATGTATTTCGGCCATCAGATGCTCTTCTGACCTCACACATTAGGGGGCATCTGTTATAACCCTAAATTGCACCACACATGCTTACCTGGCATCAGACCAAATCATATTCTTTCTTTGCCAAAAACACTGCTGAACAACTCTTTGAAAATCTTCTTGTGTAAAGGCCCATGCGCCCTAACCCATTACTACACATGTGTACACACTGGCTGACCCAAAATAGCCCGTGTGGACCGACAAAAGCATGAAAAAAGGAAAGTTGCCAACGGAACAAAAATCTATGGGTGAGTTAACTGAAACTCTCGGCCATGCATGGCCAAGGGTTCGTCCAAATACCTAGCTCCTTCTAGCCTATAAAAGAAGGGGTAGGGGTACCATTTGGAAGGAGGAAGAATATAGCAAAGAAATTCTCCCCATTTACGTATTCCATTGTCCCAACCCTTTAGCCTTTCCTAATGCCAAAGGAGATTTAAAGCAAAGCAGTTGAAGGACAGAAGAAGAGGAGCCTAGGATCAGGTTCAAGGAGCGGTGGCCAGTCTCAGCTTTTGTAAGTTGACTCATTTTAAGTAATAAAGAGAATGTTTTTCCCGTCCCAATTCATGAACTTTTTATGGTTTGATTAGTTTATGTTTGATTTCTAACCCGTGAGTATATAAGTAGTATGCATGCATAGTTGTTGCTTGTCTTGAATGCAGGTCAGCTTTGGAAGGAGTATTGCGAACAAGTAATCAAGCACAACGGAGGATCGACATCAAACATCGGTAATGAGGTAGGTTGATCTTTCCATGCATTTACGGAGAAAAGGAGATTTAAATCTAGGGATGAAGGTAGAAAGTAATTTCTATTCGGTCATATCTTCATGCAAAGTATGAACTCTATTTGCTAGTCCATAGGGTGTTTTTCCCCAACAACAACCATGACTATGAATGACATTAATACATTAATCTATATTATAATGTATTAATTAATTAATACATTAATATGATTATTAATTAACACATTTCTAGAGTATTAATACACTACGACAATGGGTTTTGTTTTGCACATTACATTATTAATTAATACATTAATAAAGTATTAATACGTTGCGACAATGGGTTATGAATTCATTACATTGTGACATTTGGAAATGTTTGTCATAAATATGATGTCAAGATGTTTGTGACACATTGTGATGATGAGGCTACATTTGTCACATTGTGACAATATGGCTATGTTCAACACATTGCGACGTTACTATGTTTGTCAAGTTGTGAGGCTACTATGTCCATCACATTGCAACGTTACTATGTTTGTCAGATTGTGACGCTACTATGTTTGTCACATTGCAACATTACTATGTTCGTCATGTTGCAACATTGGGCTTTGTTCGTGAGATTACAATGTCAGGTTATGTTCGTCACATGACAAGGTTGGTTTATGTTCAAAACTTTTTGAAAAGGAAGACATTGCATAGAAGGAGATTTACCTCAGGGTATGTCTCAAAGCATCATTTTGGAAGAAATTTTGGAGGTGGAGTGATCCCTAAGAAAATCCAAACTGGAACAAATGATACAGATGTGTTCACAAAACCAATGTTATTAGAGAAGTTCCAGTGGTTCTTATCTTGTCTTGGCTTGCAGCGTAGGTGATGAATAAACTGGACATGATATTCAGGTAAATTGTTGTCAAGGTGGAGCATGTTGAGATATGCCAACAAATTTCCCACAATTTTGTGAATTGTAGTAGATTTAGTGGCTCCTTTAAATCAGTTTGTTGCTGAAACAAATCACCCAGTTTTTTGGATCTGCATTAATGTAATCAGTTCGATGTAATTGTTTGAGAGGTTCTATAAATCCATGTACATCCATAGATGCTTGGGGGGTTGAGTGTGAGTGATAATCCTAGTTTGGTTGATGTAATATCTCCCTTGAACGATAAATAAACCGAATATCATTGTCCCATGGATGTTTCCATGTATAGGGTTTTACCACATAAAATTGATGTGTTAATTTTATGTGATTGTTGTTGTCTTTGTGTTGTAATTTGTGCCATTTAAATCTGGTTAATTTATGCTTTCATTTCACAACAAATATGAACACCAATACTAAAAATAAATTATGAACACCAAAACTAAAAATATTTTTTTAAAGAAGATCTACAAGATTACCAACCTAAAAATGTTTTGAATCATATACTCACAACGAAACTATGATTTATTTAATTGACAATATCTTCAAACACCACTCTCTATCATAATAACATTGTCTTAACATTAAAAACAAAAGCTTCATAAAAATTACATCTAATTTTTAATTATGTAACCTAAAAATGTTTTGAATCATATACTCACAACAAAGCTATGGTTTATTTAATTGACAATATCTTTAAACACCATTCTCTATCATAATAACATTGTCTTAACATTAAAAACAAAAGCTTCATAAAAATTACATCTAATGTTTAATTATGTAATTTCTTCYTTRKTTTGKACTAAGTACATGTTAAAATCTAACATTATACAATAATGTTTAATAATCTAACATTGTATAATAATATTTAATATAGTGTAACACTATTTACTTTTTAACGAGTTTGTAACGAGTTACTTATGATATGTACAGCCGCCCATATATATATATATATATATATTAAGTTTAGTAAAACAAATTTAAGGTAACAAAATTATATAAGTAAAATGTTAGGATGGTATTGTAAACTATTCTTGTTAAGTGAATATAAAAAAAATCTAGAGGTTTGTTTATAGAAAATAGTTATGACTATTTGTAAGATGAAAATAACGATATAAAAGTAAAAATGCATATTCCTAGTATAGATTTAGGAGTAGTCGAGCTCTGTTAGAAGCAACATCTATTTAAAATTTAGATAAACATATAGCTCGATACATCAACTTTATATAGTTCAAAATAAGGAGTGCCAAGAATCTTTTCAAGCACATATAAGGCATTCAAAATTTAAGCTTTGAAAAAATGAGAAAGTTAAACATAAGACTCTTGAAAATAAGAAGTATGGTGTTCTTGATGGGTCTCATTAATCTCCCAAGTGCCTTATTGTAGCATCGACCCTTCCTTAGATAGTCTATTATCTTCATAGTTTTTTTCCTTGTATACATGAGCAAAAGTGATGTGCGAAAATGTTTGTAAATTCTTGATGTTGCGGAATACTGGTTGAAGCATGAAATTTACTAGCACAAATTATCCTTTCATCCAATTGATCAATAAGAGGGATTCAGAAAGAACTTAGAGTTGTGTGATTTATTTTTCAAGAGAAAGGATTCAAACCAATTTAAGGGTTGTGAGTTCATTGTGGTTATTTCTAGTTTGATCAGTCTCATCTTTGAAACCAAGAAAATTATTTTGGGAGAAGAAAATTAATCTGTGGTGGAACACCTTGATACGATCCATTGAAGAAGGCCCAATGATTTTTTTTTTTTTTAATATATTAAGTTGTGTTTCTAATCACAATGAGGGACAAATAAGAATTGAGGAAAGGCATTTAAAATATTGAGTCATTGGGAAGCACATTTGAAAGGTAAAGTGTACTTGCCTTCAAATATTTTTGCATTTCTCTCTAACCCAAGCTTAGGGGATAGCTTTGCAGGGTTTTGTGTCATTTCCTTAAAAATATTTCAATTGTGTCTCCTTACCATTGGGATTTCAAACTAGTTAGGCTTTCGATTTATTTTCATACCTACTTAGGCCCTTAAGCACATAGTTTCAAATTCACTTTGACTTTATCCAAATAGACCTAGTAAATTAGTATCTTTACTTCAACTACATACATTGGTAAATTCACTTATAATTCATTATTCAATACATTATTCTTTTTTATAATTATTATTTTTTCAACTACATAAATTAGTAAATTCACTTATAATTAGCTATTCAATACATTATTGTTTTTCATAATTACTTTTTTTAAGTAGATGTGTAAAACAACTCAAATGTGTCTATCAACTTTTTAAAAGAATATAAACTTCCTTGATAAAACATTTATTTGTCATTTTATAACCACTACAACATTAATGTTTTTAAGTGGATTTTCCATTATAAAACCACACTAACATTAATTTTTGTATCAAAATGTTCTTTCATGATATCTATTTTGACGATTCTCATCTTTAAACATAAATCCTACACCCTTTGACAAACCTTATACAATTTTTAACTTTAAAAAATATATTATCTTTATTTAAATATTTAACCCTAAATTCTATACTTATTTAAACATTTAAATCCATTTAAATATGAAAAATCATTTAAATCCATTTACTTACGAAAATCTTTTAGCCCTTCAAAAACTCATTTAAACAAATTAGCATCACTTAAAAAACATACATTTTGTATTCACACAAATATTAATGACTAATCTAAACCATTAAATTTTTTAATAAAACTCACATTATTAAAAAAAAAAATAGCCTCACATATTACATGGAATGAATGCAGAATGAATGCAATGAATGCAGAATGAATGCATTGACAAATATTTGAACATATTATTAGTCCCCGACAAGGGACTATTTCTCTTTTGACTTATATTTTGACTTATATTAATCATTAGTTGACATCCATTTTATCCAAAGTTTTTGGTATAACTTCGATTTTCACAATTACTTAAAACAAATATTTCTATTTATCTCCATTTCTATTCATTGTGGAAATGAAGGTGTTATTTCTGATATGGTGGCGTAGTTATGGGGACTCGGGATGTGGGCAATAAATTTCACTAATACCAATGTGATTGTAATATATTTTTTACTTTGCAAGCTCTAACAATTGACACACAGTCTACTAGTGATTATATTATTGGTTACTTTGCAAGCTCTGACAACTAACCTGCACAGCAGTCAACAGTTTGCAAGCTGCCTTGCTATGAGCCACCTGCTCTGCTCACTGCCTTGCCACCTTTTTCCTTAGCACCTCCTCACAACCCTGCACAATGTTATATGTTTATTATGAATTGAATAGTTCATAGGTTGTCAATGATAACATGTTTGCATTGCATTTCTATATTTCGATCCTAAATAAATGGATTTTGATCTTCAAGCTTAAGATTAGGAAGTCCTGGATTCAGATGAGGATGATTTGTTATGGTTTATAACATATCGCATGCACATGTTGCAGGAGAAAATGGATAGTGTGTGGATAGCTAACTGAAATTCGATTCAAGAGATGAAGAATCTTATCGTGGAGGGCTACAAGGATGGCAGAACATGTCAGTCATTGATTACTTTTCTAAAAGAAAAAACTTCGCCAGACCATGCAGGTTTGAGATTCTTGAGGCCTGATTTATTAGAGAGTTTTGATTTAAAGTACATATGCATGCTCGATCCCGAGAAATTGTGATTCGAGAAATATTTCGCTCATGCACAAAAACAGTCTCGGAAGATAACAGTTGTTGCATTAATCAATATCATAGTCATACTTTACCCATTGGACCGCCATGGGAAGTATACTTCTCCAAATGACCTTAGGTGTTTCAAAGTGCCAACCAATGCCATGGAATCGTATTCTCAGGCATGGGAAATCATGGATCTTGTGGACGAGTCTAGAGACCCTGAGACACATCTCATGAGCAGAGGCATCGATAAGTTTTTTGAGAGTTTGAAAGTAGCTGTCAAATTTCGCCATTGGGATTCTCTTTAAGCTGATTCTGAGAGAAAAATCATGGAAATCACTTGTGATGCGATCAGGAAGCTGGCAGGAAAAGGGAAGAAAAAATCAAATGTCAAAGAACTTTGGCATGATTCCATGGATTGGAAGGAAATAGAAGCGGAGAATATGTTATATGTTATTGTGGTTTATATGTTATATGTTTATTAGGTATTGAATAGCTTGGAGGTTTCCTGTGATAGCATGTTTTTTGTTCTGAAATTTTTCTAGAGGTTGGATAATATTAATGAAATAAATTTGTATGTGGCTTTGTCTAGCTCATTTTTAAATATAGTATTGAATATTGGATGGTTCATTTTTATTTTGAATGGATATATGTTTGTTTTTGTTAACTACAGTTTGATCGCATGCTCTCAGAGCTTGTGGTGATGAGGATGAGTTCCAATGGTTGTTGAGTCCTGAGAAAGGTTGGCAGTGAAACTTGCATCCTCAAGACTTGCCTTCAGTGGATAAAAAATGAAGAATCTCAACCTAATGTCTTGGTTTTCCTAGCAAAATTCTATGGTCATTTTGGGCATGTGTTCCTATAGGAGTGGCTAAATTTAATCTGGGTAGTTTACATGCCTCTGTTTAGTTTTACTATCATAATTTACATCCTTGGTGATCCCATGAGACTCGAACATCCATGTCATTGAGTTCCCCTTTATCTAACAATATTACTATTGAAATTTGAAACCCAAAAATTGCTTCTTATTTTATTTGCATTCTTTGCAAGGAGAAGATTCTTGATTCGTTCAAGGTCCACTAATGCCTTAATAATAGTTATGTGAAACTGGACATATTAAACTACATTTCAATAGTCAGTAGTGATCTACATTAGCAATGTTCTTTGGAAGCATGGTTTAGCTTTCATAAATACATAGTTCTACCTCATTCACTAGAAATTTCACGGTTTGATGTATTTTAGATTATATCTTAAATATTTTGGCATGCCACTCTACATGAAATGCTAGAGTTGAGGGAGATGAGGAAGAGGATGATGTGGATGATTTGGAAAATGAGTTTGATTTTGGGGATCATGAAAAACAAGATATGAAATACAGTGTGGAGTCCATGCTTCAGGGGAATATGAGCTATGGTCGGGGAGGCAATATGGAAATGTCTCAAGTAGGGTAGACCATGTTGCCACAAGTCCAATTGCTTACAAATGGCCAAATGGTAATGAACTTAGGAAATTCTCCGAGCCTTTGAATTTCACTCTCCAAATTGTTATGGAAGACAAAGTTATCTTCTTTTAAGTATCTTCATTATTCTTTGTTGATTTTGTTTTGATGCATTCCATGATCCGGGGATACCTCCTAAACATCATTCTATGATTGTACCTCAATTTATGGGAGGAGGGAAACAAGTTCATCCTCTTCCCTACAAGGATTCAAAATTTCCAGGTGGGGTAGAACTGACATGCCAATGTTGCTTACAAAGCAGTAGAGTGCTTAACTGTCATTGTTTTATTTAAAAAAAAAAAATTCTTGCTTAGCTTATTCTTACAAGTGTTTTCTTGTTTCCAGTAAAAACAAGGTCGATGGATCCCACCAAGGATTTGGAATTTTATGGATATGGAAGTGTAACCTGGAAAGAGAGTGTTGAGAATTGGAAGAGGAGGTGGGATACAATGCAGGTTGAGGAGTGACAGAGGAATGCTACCAAGAGGGAAGGATGGGGATCCCAATGGAAATGGACCAGATGGACCTTATCTATCATTCTATGCTAAATGCTTTTCCAATTTTATTTGTTTTATTGCATATACCTTTGATTGTATCTGTTCTTTAATTATTTGAAGTCTTAAGAAATTTTTTGTATCTTATTTTCAATCACTTTACTAATACTTTGTCCAATTTAATAGGATTTATGAAGCAAGATATCCTTTGTCAAGAAATATGCAAATCCTCATTGAACGTGAAACATATCTAGACAAATTATCATTAAGGTACAGGATAAGTATCTAGATTTTATTGTCTCAAAGCTTGGAATTTGTTTCTCGTTTTAGCAGATCAATTTAAAACATCACATTCGCTCGAATCATGTAATCTTTTTGCCACTTGAAACATGTTATTCTGATGCAAATAGAAAAAACAAAAACATCAATTCCAGATTTTGTTTCTATAGATTGTAACGTTCAGTTATATTTAATAAGAGTTATAATTGTTGGGAATGAAAGGTAGAGATCCATGGCACAGGCAAATTTAAATCGAGGTTTCATATTTTTGCATTCCTTCAATTTGCGTCTCAGACATAGGTATAAATGGGTTTGTGCTTGTGTTCATATTCAATGGCTTTATAATACACAATATTAAGAATGCACTCTATTCTCTTTGCAATGAATCTTCATAGTGTTTTTTATATTTTTTCTTTTGTGCTTGGTACAACCATATTCAGTTCTCTTTTATACGAAGCTTGTGGTAGGATGGTGAATCCAATTTTTGGATCAATTGGTTTACTCTGTTCTGGGAATTGGAAACTTTGATAAAGTATCCATGATATATGATACAATGGTAAGAATATTTTACCATCATCTCGAGAATACATAGCAGTTAGAAAATATTGTTGGTCGTCATGGTTGTTGTGAAAGATAAAATGTATTAATAAACTTAAAAAGGCAGGACATGCATTTCCCTCCCAGGGTGAGGATAATAATGCCAACGACCATACTTGGAGCTGGAATTATTACCTCTGCAGCTAGGTTACATTCATTGGTGTATGAATGAATCAATACCTCTGATGTGTAAAGTTTTCCATTAATATTTATGTACTTGAATAGGTAGGTAGGTTACATTCATTGGTGGATGAATGAAGAAGGCGATTATATAGACTAGATCATCACATCATTTTACAAAAAGCATGTGGCATGTTCCTTCCTTTTGAGACAACTTTCATCTTCTTCACCAATTTACCCTTTGCAAAAGTGGAGATATACAATGCTTTGAAATTGATATCTGCAATCATATATATTGCTAGGAGATTACCTCATCTATTTCATAAGATAACTCAAACATATGGAAAAAAATTATGGTAATTTTTCAAAGAGATTGACATATCCTTATGAAAAAATATGAAAATAACCACATAAAAGTTGTATAATATTCCTAATTTCAAACATAAAATTAATTTTTAAATTGTATAATATTTATTTAATATAAATAAAATGTTTTTAAATGATATTTTGCAATATTGTTTATAATTTTTTGATAATAAAAAGAACATATTATTTATTGTATCAGTGTATCAGACTTTTATTGTATCATTTTACCTGAGGTTATTATAAAAATGACTTATTAACATGTACTAAAAGTTTAGTATATTCAAGTTGTGTAATTTTTTCTATAAAAATTTATTATATTCTAATAGAACTTGTGTAATACTTACTTTTTTTTTATATATATATATATATATA
>ML777379.1:34093-85119 GCA_009831015.1 Picea engelmannii | reverse complement strand
CCTTTAATGGATAGAAACCACAAATTTTCCTTTCATTGAACGATATTGTCCATCTATTTTTTTAACGCAAACTGCAATTGTTTTTCAAAAAATGTTAGAAATGATTCTCATGTTAATTAGTAATTGTAATTAGCAATTTAAAATATTCAATAATGATAGGAAAATGGGTCATTTAATTATTGCAGTGACCATATATTACATGGACATGATGTCAAGGAATATTTACCATGGCAAATGAATAATTTTGAAATTGATTTAAAATTTTTGATAATTATGAAAAAAAAATGAAATACAACTAAACGTTTTCATTTAAAATATCATTATTTAAAATATATTTAAAAAGACATAAAAAAAAAATTATAAAAATACTTTTGGACATTTTTTTGTCACTTCATTGAAGTTTTTTTCCTCAATGAAAGTTTCATAATAATAATATGATTGACTTGGACATTATATTCTCTAACATGTACAACATCATCATATCCCACAAAAACAAAAGGCATGGACTACGAGTAAATAATAAATCATATCATTAATGTCATTGTACTCTACTTTTTCATCTTGTTTGCTCCTTCCCATAAACACAAAATTTAAAACTAAAACAACTTCTGCAATTGACCTAGCATGCTAGAAACGTGATTTCGGCCATTTTAAGTTCCCATCAGAATTCATATTATTTGAAAAAGTATGTCAGATATACAATTTTGGCCATTTTAAGCTCCCATTAGAATTCATATTATTTGAAAAGGTTGCAAAAACACCAAAACAACGTGCTCAAATCAAAGCTTGCATCCTTTAATTAAATGATGTAGCAAATTGAACGAAATTTAACCAATTTCTTTGTATTAAACCCTTTTTGGGACAATCATGCAGACTGTGAAATGAATGTCTTCTAATAACCGCATCATCCTCAAATTTTCAAAATTAACACTCAGTTGCAAAATTTAAGCATTCTCATACATGCTGCTCTATCGATGGTTCTAAAAGCTTGCACAAGCATCAAATAGACTCAATGAAATCATCCTGTGGTGCTCGCTTTGTCTCATTGGAGAAGAAAACCCGGCCTTTAAAGGTATTTCAACAAAGCTTTGATTGTCCATGGTTGGGATTTTGACTGGGAGTTTCTAGGGAGTTTGGTTGCAAAGAAGTTAAAGTAGTGTCACTTGACAACTAGTTTTAATTTTCATGCTGTAGTTTTAAATTTCATGTCATAAAGTTTTTTTTTCCAAACACATTGTCACAACACAGAATTTTACTTCATTAGTTGGCAGGGACTAAGCTTCCATGCAACCCTTTTTTTCAATCTTTTATGTTTTCAACCAAATATTTACACATATTATAATTAACGATGTTGGATTGATTCTACATTCTCCTTTGCAATAATACACATGTATGGCCTTTCTAACATGAAATTAAATCAATTAAACATTAAGTCATATCTTACACTTGAAGAGTATATATTTATTGATTTTTTCAATTATTTTTTTCAATATTATAATCATATCTTTAATATTATAATTTTATATTGTATTTTTAAATATATCTTTAGCAAAATCTTTAAAAGATAATTAAATGTATTTTTAATATAAAAAAAATCAAATATTATTAAACACAAAAAAGATAAAATTATATAATGATGATGGTTGTGGTTAATCTTCCACTAAGATCAAATTTGATATATTTTAGGAATTGTTCAACACCCTATTTTACCATGGAGTTCACTAAAGTATTTTTTTTTTTTAAAAGAGAGATACTTTTGATCTTTTAGATTATGGTTGATCACCTCCTTATAGTATCTTAATTTTGGTTTTTCCTCTAATTCTTTATGGCACCACAATTTCTCCTTAAATTTAAATATAATAATATTTTTAATAGTATGGCTATTGTATAGAGTGACATCTTCCTTTCTTCCCCAATGATTTAGCCTAGCCAATACTTGACATCTTTATGCCAACCCCACTTGAGCTATACATGGTTTTGACTAGAGTTTGAAGCAATATTAGGAAGCCTAAAGTATATTACATGTTGTTTATCTTGTTTTGGTATATTAGGTACCTAGCCATAGCCATGTTCTCAATGGGGGAAAGACTCACTTTAATGAAGATGATAGGATAGGGATTTTGTGCATGACAAAGTTTAGCGTTAAAGACGAAAGGAATATTATGAGAGTCGGGATCATGGTCAATTGAGATGTCAAAACTTACTATTTGATTGTATACAAGGATATTAGATCTCACATGATCTATGACATTGCTGCAAAGCGCATGAATACAAGTCATCTAGTTGGATTTTGGTCATTTCATTAGACCATTAAAAATTATTAGATCTTGAGAATTGCATAGCTTCATTATATCAATATCAAGCAATTTCTAAACCAAGTCTTCAAGTTTTCTTTAGTATCTACTAGCTAAAACAAAGTTCTCATATAGCCATAGAGGATTGAGGTTGGAATCATTTCTTAAAATAATAATTTGATTAGTTGTTGTTCTAGCATTAAAATATCCTAGCAAGAGAATATTGCCTTCATATTGTAAATATTTTCTTTTAAGCCATTGTAGGGACAATTTTTATATAGATTTTTTTTTAATAAAAGGTAGAATTAATATGAGTGAAATAAAATATTGTTTGATGAGTGAGATTGTTGTGGTTGGGATTTTCCTTTTTGATCCTGGAAGTGTGGGAAAGTTTTGAATGTCGGCTAGGTTTAAAGTAGAATTATTTAATAAATTCAATTATTTGCTAAGATTTCTAGGGTTTATTAATTTTTTTATTTAATGTTATAATAGTTTATTATTAATTTAGGGTTTTTCTTTTTTTTTATCTTTATTTTATGTTCTAGGGTTTAGTTTAATAGGTAAAAAGTGGATTATTAAATTTATTTTAGGGTTAAGGTATTTTAATCTAAGGTTAAGGTATAAACTAAATAATTAAAAAGAATTAAATGTTTGTTATGAGTTAATATTAGGGTTTTTAAATGTGTGGTTTTTGGTTATAAGGTAAATAATCTATTATTATTAATTTAATGTTGTTTATTAATGTCTTCATTTGGATTACTATGTTCTAGGGTTAGGTTATAGGTAATAAGTAATTTATAAAGTATTAGGGTTTGTTCTTCTTGTTAATCTATATTCTAAGTATTTATTACTTCAGGGTTAATTTTTTGATATTAATCAATTATGTTCTTAGGTTATTTAAGAGGTTATTAGGTTGTCTTAGAATTATAATTAATCGGGAGGGGTTTTTTTTTTATGAATAAATTAATAATGTATGAAAATTACCAATGATTATTGTTGTTTTTTTTGGATCAGGGGAAGCCAGTTTTCACTTAGTTCTAACCCACTATCTGTATTAAGGTTACTAGGATGTTTACGGATTTCAATGGCTTCTCTAATACGACGTTTGAAGAGGTGATTCTCTTTGGCAAGGATTTTAGTGTCTTCTAGTCGAACATGGTGTCTTGTTTTAAGGGAGTGTTCAGCTAGGGCGGAGGTGCGGATGCATTCATTCTTGATGTCATCTCCATGTTCTTTTATCCTAACTTAGAAGGAGCGATCGGTTTCACCAATGTAGCATTTACCGCATGAGCACTCTATTTTGTAGATTCCTTTGCCATTGTGAGGGTTAAGTTTGTCTTTGACAGATCTCATAATCTATTTGATGGTTTCAAGAGGTTTGAAGGAGGTTTTAATTTCTTTTTTACTAAGGAATCTTGCAATTCTGTCGGTCACTCCTTGGATGTAAGGAAGGTAGGCACTTCTATTAGGGTTTTGGTCTTTAGGGGTTTTGGGATTATTGCGGGTTATTGCTAGGGATTTGTTTATTGCATTCTTAATGTCTTTTTTTTTATAACCTATGTTCTTAAAAGTCTTGGTAAGGTGATTTGTTTCCTTATCTAGGTGTGTTTGATCGAAGATTCTTATGGCTCTAGTGGCTAAAGTTTTTAGGACACCTAGTTTTTGGTTGGGGTGGTGATGGGAATTGGCGTGGAGATAGTTCTCACTGTGGGTCATCTTTCTATACACCGCATGTCCAAGATCACCATTACTTTTCCTTTTGATAAGAACATCTAGGAAGGGGATATTCTTACCATTAATATGTGGAATCTCCATCCACGCGTACTAAACGATTTTTCTTGTGAATCCTTATGTGAAGAAAAAAATTCTCTTTTATGTGGCAATTTATGCCTCCAATCCTTTCGTCGTCTCTAGTTCCATACTAACATACTAACCATAAGAGAAATCCTTCTATGTTAGGGACCTTATATTCTTCATGCTACCAAGTTTCAACAAGCAATATAATATCAATTTCACTCTCAATCCAACTTAGCATAGGCACTTTGCTCCATGGAAAGCCACCATATTTCCAAGAAAGGACTCAGAGTGTCTATTATAATGTTGGTCACTATCCCTAATTATTGTCCATTTTCCTTCCTTCCCAACTTCTTCTACCTTTTGAAATTCCTTCCTTAATTGAGATTGGTATTTTGTGGGTGAATAATATTTTCATTCATAAATATTCCCAAACCTTTTAAATTTGAGTTCATTTTAATATGCCATATTTATGGTCATTGGAACTTACCTTAACACAATTAACCTATCTCTATATTTAATTATTTTGTCTAACATCTTTGCTTTTCTAAACAAGATGCTTCTATTTGTAATTTATTTTGTAGTTCTTCCTTCTAAGTGCTAACATGTCCTCATCTTTCTTCTCTTTTAAACCAAATATTATGAAGTTCAAGGATCTTTTGTTAAGGTCATGTTCTTTGATGGGTTTGATATGCAATTTACCTTCCAAACTATTTAGGGTCAAATTGTTATTTAGGTTTTCTTATAACTCATTAATTTTTGTAAGTGAGATTAATATTTTCTAGATTATTGACCTCTCATTCTTGAGTTGATTGTTTCTTTTCTTGACTTTGCCTTTCCATTTCTTGTAATCTAATCTCTATTTTATGAACTTAATCTATAACCCTTATATTTTATTGTCTTTGTGTTACTAAATCTTGTCTTTAAAAAATCTAAACTTATTATCAATCATTAATTAATCTGTATATTCATATAGTAAATATTCTACCAAATTATCCTCTCTATACTAAATCATCCTTAATCCCAATATAAATTTGAATTAAGTAATCAAAACATTGTATAGGCTCTCGAACGATCGTTGGTTTACTAACAAACAAATTAATGAAGAGTACTGGATCAAGAAAGAGTGAACGATGTGGAAGAACTTTGAGTCTCAACAACCAAATTAAAGAAGAGTATTGGTTCAAGAAAGAGTGAACGATGTGGAAGAATTTTGAGTCGTATTCAAGAATGAAAATTTTCATAAACGGGAGAAATTGTGCTTCTCCATACATTGGATTCTCAATATATTTGGATTCGGAGGGATTCCTTCCTATCTAAAAATCCATTACTCATCATCCTCATTAAAAAAAACTTTAAACAATGCCACCATAAAACAAAGTGATCTCCAACGATTCGAAATTATTTTTCTCATTTCAGATCATATTATAACAATTCAAGAGCTTAATCAATCTACATTCAGGATAGCTTTGCAGGCTTTTGTGTCATTTCCTTAAAAATACTCCAATTGTGTCTCCTTACCATTGGGATTTCAAACTAGTTAGGTTTTCGATTTCTTTCCATACCTACTTAGGCCCTTAAGCACATAGTTTCAAATTCACTTTGACTTTATGCAAATAGACCTAGTAAATTAGTATCTTTACTTCAACTACATAAATTAGTAAATTCACTTATAATTCATTATTCAATTTATTATTCTTTTTCATAATTAATATTTTTTTCAACTACATAAATTAGTAAATTCACTTATAATTAGCTATTCAATACATTATTGTTTTTCATAATTACTGCTTTTTAAGTAGATGTGTAAAACAACTCAAATGTCCATCAACTTTTTAAAAGAGTATAAACTTCCTTGATAAAACATTTATTTGTCATTTTATAACCACTACAACATTAATGTTTTTAAGTGGATTTTCCATTATAAAACCACACTAACATTAATTTTTGTATCAAAATGTTTTTTCATGATACCTATTTTGATGATTCTCTTCTTTAAACATAAATCCTACACCCTTCTATAAACCTTATACAATTTTTAACTTTATAAAATATATTACCTTTATTTAAATATTTAACCCTAAATTCTATACTTATTTAAACATTTAAATCCATTTACTTATGAAAAATCATTTAAATTCATTTACTTACGAAAACCTTTTAGCCCTTCCAAAACTCGTTTAAACAAATTAACATCACTTAAAAAACATACATTTTGTATTCACATAAATATTAATGACTAATCTAAACCATTAAATTTTTTAATAAAACTCACATTATTAGAAAAAAAATAGCCTCACATATTACATGGAATGAATGCATTGATAAATATTTGAACATATTATTAGTCCCCGACAAGGGACTATTTCTCTTTTGACTTATATTTTGAGTTATATTAATCACTAGTTGACTTCCATTTTATCCCAAGTTTTTGGTATAACTTCGATTTTCACAATTACTTAAAACAAATATTTCTATTTGTCTTCATTTCTATTCATTGTGAAAATGAAGGTGTTATTTCCGATATGGTGGCGTAGTTATGGGGACTTAGGATGTGGTCAATAAATTTCACTAATACCAATGTGATTGTAATAAATATTTTACTTTGCAAGCTCTAACAATTGACACACAGTCTACTAGTGATTATATTATTGGTTACTTTGCAGGCTCTGACAACTAACCTGCACACTAGTCAACAATTTGCAAGCTGCTTTGCTATGATCCACCTACTCTTTTCACTGCCTTGCCACCTTTTGCCTTAGTGCCTCCTCACGGCCCTGCACAATGTTATATGTTTATTAGGAATTGAATAGTTCATAGGTTGTCAATGATAACATGTTTGCATTGCATTTCTATATTTTGATCCTAAATAAATGAATTTTGATCTTCAAGCTTAAGATTAGGAAGTTCCGGATTCACATGAGGATGATGTGTTATGTTTTATAACATATCACATGCACATGTTGAGGGAGAAAACAGATAGTGTGTGGATAGCTAACTGAAATTCGATTCAACAGGCGAAGAATATTATCATGGAGGGCTACGAGGATGGCAAAAAATGTCAATCATTAATTACTCTTCTAAAAGAAAAATCTTTGCTAGAACATGCAAGTTTGAGATTCTTGAGGCCTGATTTATTAGAGAGTTGTGATTTAAAGTACATATGCAAGCTCGATCCTGAGAAATTTCGAGTCGAGAAATATTTCGCTCATGCACAGAAACAATCTCGGAAGATGACAGTTGTTGCATTAATCAATATCATAGTCATACTTTCCCCATTGGACCGCCATGGGAAGTATACTTCTCCAAACGACCATAGGTGTTTGAAAGTGGCAACCAATGCCATGGAATATTATTCTCAGGCATGGGAAATCATGGATCTTGTGGACGAGTCTAGAGACCTTGAGACACATCTCATGAGCAGAGGCATCGATAAGTTTATTGAGAGTTTGAAAGTAGATATCAAATTTCGCTATCAGGATTCTCTTTAAACTAATTCTGAGAGAAAAATCATGGAAATCACTTGTGATGCGATCAGGAAGTTGGCAGGAAAAGGGAAGAAAAAATCAAATGTCAAAGAACTTTGGCATGATTCCATGGATTCGAAGGAAATAGAAGCGGAGACTATGTTATATATTATTGTGGTTTATATGTTACATGTTTATTAGGTATTGAATAGCTTGGAGGTTTTCGGTGATAGCATGTTTTTTGTTAAATATATCTAGAAGTTGGATAATCTTAATGAAATAAATGTGTATGTGGCTTTGTCTAGCTCATTTCTGAATATAGTATTGAGTATTGGATGGTTCATTTTTATTTTGAATGGATATATGTTTGTTTTTGTTAACTACAGTTCGATCACATGCTCTCAGAGCTTGTGGTGATGAGGATGAGTTCCAATGGTTGTTGAGTTCTGACAAAGGTTTGCAGTGAAACTTGCATCATCAAGACTTTTCTTCAGTGGATAAAAAATGAACAATCTCAACCTAATGCCATGGTTTTCCTAGCACAATTCTATGGTCGTTTTGGGCATGTGTTCCTATAGGAGTGGCTAAATTTAATCTGGGTAGTTTACATGCCTCTGTTTAGTTTTACTATCATAATTTTCATCCTTGATGATCCCATGAGACCCGAACATCTATGTCTTTCAGTTCCCCTTTATCTAACAATATTACTATTGAAATTTGAAACCCAAAAATTGCTTCTTATTTGCTTTGCATTGTTTGCAAGGAGAAGATTATTGATTCGTTCAAGGTCCACTAATGCCTTAATAACATTTATGTGAAACTAGACAAATTAAGCTACATTTCAATAGTCAGTGGTGATCTACATTAGCAATGTTCTTTGGAAGCATGGTTTAGCTTTCATAAATACATAGTTCTACCTCATTCACTAGAAATTTCACGGTTTGATGTATTTTAGATTATATCTTAAAAAATTTGGCATGCCACTCTACATGAAGTGCCAGAGTTGAGGGAGATGAGGAAGAGGATGATGTGGATGATTTGGAAAATGAGTTTGATTTTGGGGATCGTGAAAAACAAGATATGAAATACAATGTGGAGTCCATGCTTCAGGGGAATATGAGCTATGGTCGGGGAGGCGATATGGAAATGTCTCAAGTAGGGTAGACGATGTTTCAACAAATCACATTGCTTACAAATGGCCAAATGGTAATGAACCCAGGAAATTCTCCGAGACTTTGCATTTCACTCTCCAAATTGTTCTGGTAGACAAAATTATCTTCTTTAAAGTATCTTCATTATTCTTTGTTGATTTTGTTTTGATGCATTCCATGATCCGGGGATACCTCCTGAACATCATTCTATGATTGTACCTCAATTTATGGGAGGAGGGAAACAAGTTCATCCTCTTCCCTACAAGGATTCAAACTTTCCAGGTGGGGTAGAACTGACATGCCAATGTTTCATATAGAGCAGTAGAGTGCTTAATTGTCATTGTTTTATTTAAAATAAAAAATTTCTTGCTTAGATTATTCTTACAAGTGTTTTCTTATTTCCGGTACAAACAAGGTCAATGGATCCCACCAAGGATTTGGAATTTTATGGATATGGAAGTGTAGCTTGGAAAGAGAGTGTTGAGAATTGGAAGATGAGGCAGGATACAATGCAGGTTGAGGAGTGACAGAGGAATGCTACCAGGAGGGAAGGATGGGGATCCCGATGGAAATGGACCAGATGGATGTTATCTATCATTGTATGCTAAACACTTTTCCAATTTTATTTGTTTTATTGCATATACCTTTGATTGTATCTACTATTTAATTATTTGAAGTCTTAAGAAATTTTTTGTATGTTATTTTCAATCAATTTACTAATACTTTGTCCAATTTAATAGGATGGATGAAGCAAGATATCCTTTGTCAAGAGAGATGCAAATCCTCATTGAACGCGAAACATATCTAGAAAAATTATCATTAAGGTACAGGATTGCAATCTAGATTTTATTGTCTCAAAGCTTGGAATTTGTTTCTCGTTTTAGCAGATCAATTTAAAACATCACATTTGCTCGAATCATGTAATCTTTTTGCCACTTGAAACGTCATTTTCTGATGCAAATGGACAAAACAAACACATCAATTCCAGATTTTGTTTCTATAGATTGCAACGTCCAGTTATATCTAATAAGAGTTATATTTGTTGGGAATGAAAGGTAGAGATCCATGGCATAGACAAACTTAAATCGAGGTTTCATATTTTTGCATTCCTTCAATTTGCATCTAAGACATAGGTATAAATGGGTTTGTGCTTGTGTTCATATTCAATGGCTTTATAATACACAATATCAAGAATGCATTCTCTTCTCTTTGCAACGAATCTTCATAGTGTTTTTTATATTTTTTCTTTTGCACTTGGTACAACCATATACAGTTCTATTTTATATGAAGCTTGTGGTAGGATGGTGAATCCAATTTTTGGATCGGTTGGTTTACTCTGTTCTGGGAATTGGAAACTTTGATAAATTATCCATGATATACAATACAATGGTAAGAATATTTTACCATCATCTCGAGAATACAAGTAGTTAGAAAATTTTGTTGGTCGTCGTGGTTGTTGTGAAATATAAAATGTATTAAAAAACTTAAAATGGAAGGACATGCATTTCCCTCCTAGGGTGAGAATAATAATGCCAACGACCATACTAGGAACTGGAATTATTACCTCTGTAGCTAGGTTATACCTCTGATGTGTAAAGTTTTCCATTAATATTTATGTACTTGAACAAGTAGGTAGCTTACATTCATTGGTGGATGAATGAAGAAGGCGATTATATAGGCTAGATCATCACATTGTTTTACAAAGAGCATGTGGCATGTTCCTTCATTTTGAGACAACTTTCATCTTCTTCACCAATTTACCTTTTGCAAAAGTGGAGATATACAATGATTTGAAATTGGTATCTGCAATTATATATATTGCTAGGAGATTACCTCATCTATTTCATAATATAGCTCAAACATATGGAAAAAACTATGGTAATTTTTCAAAGAGGTTGACATATCCTTATGAAAAAATATGAAAATAACCACATAAAAGTTGTATAATATTCCTAATTTCAAGTATAAAATTAATTTTTAAATTGTATAATATTTATTTAATATAAATAAAATGTTTTTAAATGATATTTTGCAAGTGTTGTTTATAATTTTGTGATAATAAAAAGAACATATTGTTTATTGTATCAGTGTATCAGACTTTTATTGTATCATTTTACCCAAGGTTATTATAAAAATGAGTTATTAACATGTACTAAAAGTTTAGTATATTCAAGTTGTGTAATTTTTCCCCAATGATTTAGCCTAGCCAACACTTGGCATATTTATGCCAACCCCACTTGAGCTATACGTTGTTTTGACTAGAGTTTGAAGCAATCTTAGGAAGCCTTAAGTGTCTTACATGTTGTTTATCTTGTTTTGGTACATTAGGTACCTAGCCATAGCCATGTTCTCAATGGGGGAAAGACTCGCTTTAATGAAGATGATAGGATAGGGATTTTTTTCATGACAAAGTTTAGTGTTAAAGACGAAAGGCATATTATGAGAGTCAGGCTCATGGTCATTTGAGATGTCAAACTTTACTATTTGATTGTATACAAGTATATTAGATCTTGCAATGATCTATGACATTGTTGCAAAGCGCATGAATACAAGTCATCTACTTGGATTTTGGTCATTTCATTAGACAGTGAAAAATTATTAGATCTTTAGAATTGCATAACTTCATTATATCAATATCAAGAAATTTCTCAACCAAGTTTTCAAGCTTTCTTTAGTATCTACTAGCTAAAACAAAGTTCTCATATAGCCATAGATGATTGAGGTTGGAATCATTGCTTAAAATAATAATTTGATTAGTTGTTGTTCTAGCATTAAAATATCCTAGCAAGAGAATATTTCCTTCATATTGTAAATATTTTCTTTTAAGCCATTGTAGGGACAATTTTTATATAGATTTTTTTTTAATAAAAGGTAGAATTAATATGAGTGAAATAAAATATTGTTATATAAATTTTCTTACCATTAATATGTGGAATCTCCATCCACATGTACTAATTGAAATGATTTTTCTTGTGAATCCTTATGTGAAGAAAAAAATATCTTTTATGTAGCAAGTTATGCCTCCAATCCTTTCGTCATCTCTCATTCCATACTAACATACTAACCATAAGAGAAATCCTTCTATGTTAGGGACCTTAGATTCTTCATGCTACCAAGTTTCAACAAGCAATATAATATCAATTTCACTCTGAATCCAACTTAACATAGGCCCTTTTCTCCATGTAAAGCCACCATATTTCCAAGAAAGGACTCGGAGTGTCTATTATAATGTTGGTCACTATCCCTAATTATTGTCCATTTTCCTTCCTTCCCAACTTCTTATACCTTTTGAATTTCCTTCCTTAATTAAGATTGGTATTTTGTGGGTGAATAATATTTTCATTCATAAATATTCCCAAACCTTTTAAATTTGAGTTTAGTTTAATATGTCATATTTATGGTCATTGGAACTTACCTTAACAAAATTAACCTATCTCTATATTCAATTCTTTTGTCTAACATCTTTTCTTTGCTAAACAAGATGCTTATATTTGTAATTTATTTTGTAGTTCTTCTTTATAAGTGCTAACATGTCCTCATATTTCTTCTCTTTTAAACCAAATATTATAAATCAAGTATATTTTGTTAAGGTCATGATCTTTGATGGGTTTGATATGCAATTTACCTTCCAAACTATTTACGGTCAAATTGTTATTTAGGTTTTCTTTTAATTCATTAATTTTTTTAAGTGAGATTAATCTTTTCTATATTATTGACCTCTCATTCTTGGATTGATTGTTTATTTTCTTGACTTTACTTTTCCATAAAGTAAAGTCAGAGTATACTAGTGATTATATTTTTGGTTACTTTGCAGGCTTAGACAACTGACCTGCATGCCAGTCGATAGTTTGCAAGCTGCCTTGCTATGAGCCACCTTCTCTGCTCACTGCCTTGCCACTTGCTACCTCAGCACCTCCTCACAACCCTGCACAACGTTATATGTTTATTAGGAATTGAATAGTTCGCAGGTTGTCGATGATAACATGTTTGCATTGCATTTCTATATTTTGATCCTAAATAAATGGATTTTGATCTTCGAGCTTAAGATTAGGAAGTTCTAGATTCAGATGAGGATGATGTGTTATGTTTTATAACATATCACATGCACATGCTGAGGGAGAAAATGAATAGTGTGTGGATAGCTAATCGAAATCTGATTCAATAGGTGAAGAATCTTATCGTGGAGCGCTACGAGGATGGTAGAAAATTTCAGTCATTGATTACTTTACTAAAAGAAAAAACTTTGCCACACCATCCAGGTTTGAAATTCTTGAGGCCTGAAAAAACTTAGTTTCTATGTCATCTCTAGATAAGAAATGTTTCAGGGTTGAATTCATAGATGGTGAAGTTTTTATGTGGCCTAAAGGAAAAAATATAGAAGATGGAGTTTTTATTGGAATAGAAGAAGGTGGTTTCTAGAAATTAAAAGGTCACTCAAATATAGCCTTAACTCACTCTATTGAAAGTCCTTGTGAACTTTGGCATAGAAGACTAGCTCACATCAACTAAAAATCCTTACCATATGTAAGCAACATAGTTACAGGTTTACCATAATTAAAGGTTGATCATGAAGGTGTATGTAAGGGATGTGCACAAGGAAAGAACATAAAGAATCATTTTCCAAAGAGTGACAGTAAAGGAGAAGGAATCTTGGAGCTTTTCCACTCAAATGTATGTGTGCCAATGCCATCAACCTCTCTAAGCGGGTATGTATACTATGTATTCTTTATTGATGATTACTCTCGTAAGACTTGGGTTTATTTCTTGAAATCAAAAGATGAAGTACTTGGAAAGTTCAAGGACTTCAAAGCCTTGGTAGAAAACCTCTATGAAAGGAAAATCAAGATTCTCAGGTCAGACAATGGAGGAGAGTACACTTCAAATGAATTTGGAAGATTTTGTAGAGATGTTGGGATTAAGAGGTATCTCACCACTCCCTATAATCCTCAAAAAAATGGTGTAGTTGAAAGAAACAATAGAACGATTATGGAAGAAGTAAAGACTATGATTCACGATCAAGATCTTCCAATGCACTTATGGGATGAAGCAACAAGAACACCAATATATGTCAAAAACAGATTATCCCATAGTGCACTTGGATTCAAAACTCCTGAATAAATTTTCAGTGGAAAGAAGCCATAAGTAAACCATCTCAAAATATTTGGTTGTCCAGTATTCGTACACATTCCAAAAGAAAAGAGAACTAAGTTGGATGCTTTAGGAAAGAAGGGAATATTTGTTGGATACTGTGAGGTCTTTAAGGCCTTCAGAATTTACATACTAGGTTACCATCATATTGAGATCACCAGAGATGTAACCTTTGATAAATATGCAACACTCAAAATTTCAAGGAAATGTCAGCTTGAAGAAGTATATGAAGAAGAACTTGTAGCTCCGGCCAGAGTTTAAAAACCCGTGAAGGAAGTTACAGTTACCCCTGATGATGAGATTCCAGAATATCATGATATGATAGAATCTTAAGAACCTCCTTGTTTGACGATCTCTCACAAGAGAAAGCCATATTTAGTGAGAGAACTTGTTCAATATGCAGAGAAGTACGGTGCCCCAAAAGGAACCATGATACAAAGAAAGAAACCTAAGCCATTCTCCAACTATATGGTTTTAATGTGTGATCTCATAGAAAAGGAACCTACTTGCTTTGAATAAGTTGTTGAGAAGAAAGAATGGATGGGCACCATGACAAAAGAATATCATTCCATTATAAATAATTATGTATGGGAGTTAGTTCCCATACCAAAGAACAAAGATGTGGTATATTCCAAGTGGATATACAATATAAAACATGCAACGGATGGAAGTATTGAGAAACGTAAGGCAAGATTTGTGGCTCATGGTTTTTCTCAAAAGGAAGGTATTGACTATGAAGAAACATTTTCTCCTGTATACAAATACACTTCTATTAGAACCATCATAGATCTTGCAGTTAAAATGAAGTGGAAGTTACACCAGATGGATGTGAAAACATCTTTCTTAAATGGTGTTATTGAAGAAGAAGTGTATATAGAATAGCCACAAGGGTTTGAAGTTGAATATAGAAATACTCATGTTTGCATGTTGAATAAATCTTTGCACGGGTTGAAGCAAGATCCTAGAGCTTGGTATGGAAAAATTGATAGTTTCCTGACAAGCGTAGGTTTTACCAAAAGTAAAGTTGATCCTAACCTTTACTTAAAGGTTATGAATGATGAGCTAGTTATATTACTATTATATGTGGATGATTTATTCCTGACTGGAGAAGAAAATCTCATCACAAATTGCAAGAAGAATCTCGTTGCAGAGTTTTAAATGAAATACCTAGGCCCAATGCATTATTTCTTAGGTCTTGAAGTTTGGTAGAGCCCAAAGAAGATATTCATTAACCAAGGGAAGTGTGTGGTTGAAATACTGAAGAGATTTGACATGTTGGAATGTAAATCCATGAACACACCCATGGAGATGAATTTGAAGCTCTTGGTTGATACTTCATCAGAGTTGGTTGATGCTACTCTATACAAACATATTATTGGTTCATGTATGTATCTGATGAATACCGGGCTAGATATATGTGTTGTTGTGAACACCTTGAGTCAATATCTGGTGGAGCCCAGACATGTTTACCTTGTATCTGCAAATCATGTGATGAGATACCTTAACGGTACATTGGATTATGGTCGTTGTTATGTTGTGGAGTACATTGCAGCATGTTCCGCCAGTTGTGAAGCCATATAGATTCAGAAGTTGTTGACAGGTCCATTTGATCTAGAGATGGAAGCCACTATGATTCTATGTCATAACCATATTTGTATAAATATTACAGAGAACCCAGTGTTCCATGATAAGTCGAAGCGCATAGAGATCTGGTATCACTACATTCATGATATGGTGCAAAGGGGAGCTGTAAAGATCCAATATGTTGGGACAAATGAGCAGGTTGCAGATGTGTTGACCAAGCCTCTGTCTCATGTGAAGTTTGATTACTAAGAAAATGTTGGTGTTGTCCAAAAGGACCTCCCTCGAAAGGGTGAGTGAATATAATGATACTATGATATATTGACCAATAGCAGGTAGCTCCATTAGGATTTTACATACTAGGGGATTTATCATCCCTGGGAATATCCTAAAGGTCCGATAAGGACGATCTATCAGAGTACATGTGCATGTATATGGAAGCTATGGTCGGTAGTGGTAGCTCTGTTAGGATTTTATATCCTAGGGAATCTTATGATTCTTGGGCAGATCCTGAAGGTCCAGTAAGGAAGGTTTATTAGAGTACCATGTGGTAGCTTGTTAGGATTTTATATTCTAGGGAATATTATGATTCTTGGGCAGATCTCGAAGGTCTAGTAAGGATGGTCTGTCAGAGTACCACAAATGATGTTGTTGATGCATCTAACTCATTATGTTTCCATATGTTGATGATGGTGTACCAGCCTCGTGTTGTTGATGATGTTTTACTAGCCTTGTGTTGTTGATGATGTTGTATCAGTTTTGTGTTGTTGATGATGTTGTTTTTATAGCTTCATGTTATTGATCTTGATGTTTCAACTTCATGTTGTTGTTGTTGATGATGATGATGATGATGTTACTCTAGCTCCATGTTGTGAATGATGATGGTATTGATGATGAGAAAAACTTCTAATGATTTAAGATGTTTCAGTCATTGTTCCATATGTCGAAGATGATGTTTCCCTCTCCTTCTCTTGATGATTTTTTTTTGGGTCATGTCAGTAAAATACCCTTCTCATTAAGGGGGAGTGTTGAATTATTGTAACTTCGAATAATATTCTAATTATATTTGAGTTATTATCTTATAGATCAAATCCCCTTTTGCGGATTGATCATGTTGGGTCTTGTATAAGATCAAATCCCCTTTTGTGGATTGGTCAAACCATATTTATATGGTGGTATTTTTAAATTTAGACCTACTAAGTGAAGATACATAACCATGATGCCTCCTCAACTAGTATTTGTATGTGAGGATGGTGCCTCATTTGAAAAATATCACACTCACTCATCTAGTGTGCATATCTTGAAGGCAGTTTCAGTTGTAGGAGGAAGGAGAAGAGAGGTGCATGCTCAGTCTTAGTTTATTCTTGGTTTCTTGGTATTATTCTTGGCATTGTATTGGCAATCTATTATTGAGGAAGTTTTTGTTGGGTTTTCTCCCCCATGAGGGTTTCCCAGGATAAAATGTTGTGTACCTTGTGATTGTGTTTCTTGCAATGATCCTCTATGTTGTTTTTTGGAAATGCATTGAATGCTCATGTAATTTGGAAATAACCTAATAACAACACTAAAACTTAATAACCATTACATATCATTGTCGACCTTTCAAACTTTGACAAATGACCCATATTTTCTCAGATTTTCACCTATGTTGCCAAATCCTCTTGAAACGTGGCGTCATCTTTGCATGACACATGCCACCATCACCACATGACACTTGGAATCCATATTTCCCACAGAAGCTCACCTACAGGTGCCAAATCACTATGCCTCGTGGAACCTTCTATGCTCGACATGTGGCACTATCCACATCATCATAATGTAATCGTACTCTTTTATTCCCCTTCAAGATGGATCATAGATGCAACAGTTGAGGTCTCTCCTCGGACTCTACCTAATCTACGATTAAAATTTACCCTTGGAGCCTTAACATCAGAGTCCCTCATTAACCCCACATGCAACCAGTCCAACATCCTAATCTTTGATCAATGGTGGAGACCTCTCCACCCACAGATCCTATGCTCGATAATTTAAATCTCTCATTCAAAGGTCTAAGCTTAACCTTTACATGCTTCCACGTAAAGGTCCCCATTCCCAATTCCTTCAACCAATTACAGGTTGTGACGTATTACCCTAGGGTACATAGGAATTCCCCATCAGCATGAGGTCACCTTCCTTTTTTCTTACTTACCATGAAAAATATGGGAGACATGCAACAAATCAATGGATGAGATTTAATCTCACCTTTGCACCAATCAACAACCCTCATTGACTCTCGAAGTTACCTCTATCGAATTTCTTTTGTTTTGGCTTCCAAGGATACTCCAACCTTTGGACTCCGATGACACTCATCCCCTTATGATCTACAGCTAAAATCAATTTTTTGTGCTGACTTCGACAACTTTGATGACTCTGGGTCTTCTATGTTATCAGACCCTAATGATGACCACTACAATAGATCTAACGATCAACATTTCCACTATATCCACCGTCTGATAGATCAACAATCCTTGTTGACTCTGAGTACATCCTTTCTAGGCATTATAGCCTATTCCAACGAAGGGTCGGGATCCATTCGCTGCATCGATCCAACAGTTGTGATTCTTGCTAGCTCAAAATGTTGTTCTTCATCAAGGAGACCTTCCATCTAATGGTCAATATCATCTCAACTCTTCAAATCGACAGTTGTGATTCCATCCACCCAAGGCACGATATTTCTACAGGTTAACGGTACAATATTGGACTAAGTCATTCAAGGAGATATTATAAGTATTTTAGAAGGTCTTACCAGGCCTTCAAGATATTCGTCGTCCTCTTCTAAACCAACTAAGGTATTCCTACTTCACCCCTTTAGGTGGAGATCTGCATCTTGCGATCTTCCTATACCAGGACAGGGGTTTCCACAAAATAATTAAGTCTCTCTAAACCACACAAAGGCCTCTCTCAGGCACTGATACATTCTAATGCCTATCTTAGGGTACATTGTCCCTTCTTCTTAGGAAGTATTACTCATGCTTCGTTTATAGGCATGTTTTCTTTTCACAGGCTACACACTACAGCAAATATCCTACTTCATTCACATAAGACATGATCATATAGTTAAGTTCACCATTACTTTCATAGGAGAAACCATTTGTATAGTCCCCTAATTATTCAAAATAAGCTTCAGGGTCCTCTTGCTTAGGGATGCAATATACATACAATTCCATACAAACACATTTCATACAAGAACAAAGGCATCCCTATATATATATATATATATATATATATATATATAATCAAGTCTCTGAGTTACACATATGTATACATTATTACAATACAGACATTACAACCATACATCTCAATTCAATACATAAATTATAGAGATACTTATTTGTTACAGTTTATAATCCAACCAATTGATTGTGGGTGTTCTCATTTCCACCCAACCATAGAAGTTGTGTTCTCTGTAACTTTTGTAGCAGGCCACCCCCATGCCAAGCCATGATGCCACCAGGGATAATATCTCTCAAGTTCTATAGGAGTTTGTGATGTGAATGTTACCCTCCTTCACACCTCTCTGGGAAAGGATTTCCTCACACCCACCTAGCTCAAGCCTCAATGAGGTTTGTCAGATACCTTCCCAGTATCAAGTTTGCATCCATCTTAGCACAGGTTAGGTTCTCTAGACTCTCCACCCAAATTCCAAATGTCAATATCTTTTTCCTTTACTATGTTTTTACACATTCCTCCCCCTACCTCTAGGATATGAACTCCCCTCAAGGTTCTCTCAATCCCTTATCTCTTTATTTCTACCTATGTGCCTTCTCTTGCATGTTTCTCTCCCCCCAAATGTTCTCGACTTGTCCCCTTCCTTCTGTTAGAAGTAACTCATGGGTTTCATATGGGGTTGTGAAAAATGGTACCATATTGTACCTAGGGATGATAGTTTCAATTGTCCTATCCTGATCTCCCATACCTAGATTTATTTGGGGTAGTTGGATTTCCAAATACCATCCTTCCTCATTAACTTATTTGCCTTGAAATCAAGGATGAGGAAAATAATATGGATATCAAATATATCGGCAAATAGGTTTGGGTCATCTTTAACATGATGACCTCCTCTCTAATTTTCTTCACTTTTTCCTCTAATGGTATCATGGCCAATACTTCAAAGCTTCACCTCATATTCAATTGATTTTCATTTTAAATCAAACAATAATACATTTACAATGTTCTTATGACATTACATGGAAAACATAATTCATGATTAATTACACATAATCATAGGTTTAGAAATGGGTTGTTATAAAGAATCTCGGCTAGGTGAATCTGAAACCAAGGAAAGTAAAGAATGTGACCAATTGTTTTTTATAACTAGTTGGTGATCCTCATTGGAACCATCCCACCAAGTTGATTTGTGATTTTTCTTCTAGGCCTTCCTTTTTCCCTTAGGGAATTGTGTTGTTATGTGCCATGTTTCAAAACAAGCCCTATATCGCATGGAGATTCTTTCATAGTCCAACTTTTGTATCCATGAGTATTTTTTTCAAGTTAGAATGATTTTAGTTGGAAACCCTTTACTAAAGTTCATTTCCACACAGATTTGGGCATATGAAGTTACGCTATGAATTTTAGTTTCTATACTTGCAAAATGATACTTCCCTAAGGCAAATACAATAACTTTAAGAGAAGAAGCACTCCAAAAATGCAAGGGAAGATTCGAGAGTCTGACCCAAATAGGAGTTGAGGAAAGAACAACAGTTAAAGGATTGAAACAAGGAGTCCAGGGCATTATGCACAAACCTGGGTTTCTCAAAAACTAGGGGCAAGAGTTGAGAATCAGATCCCTATCTTCTGCATGATCAAACTCAGTGATGAAGAAACCCTTAGGGTGGGGGTGAATAAACAAATCTTTCTTAATAAAGGGTTTCTAGAGGGAAGAAATACAACCATTGAGATCCACCAACCGAGGCCAAAGACCATTGAATCGGAAAATTAAATTGTTTTCCCTAAAATAATCTTCCTCATCTTTAGCATCCTAACCCATGAGAAAAGTGATTGTTGGAGCTTCTTGAACTAATAAATAAGTCAAAGGAAGAGAGAAAACAAGATTCTCATATTTAACAACGTCATTGTAAGAGAAATAAGAACTACCCACGAGGCCAGAAGAAGAAGGCACATGAATCTTATCGACACTGCAAGCCTAACCAAAAGTTGAATCTACCATTTAAGGGGTGCAGCAATGGCCTAAGGCCAAACTTCAACAGAGAAGCAGATGGCGACCCCTAGCCACAGTGGCTGAGAGAAGCGACATCTCACAGCTATTTATTTTCTTAAATTTAAATATTTATTACATTATAAATGAGGTGTCATTTCATGATGAGAATCTTTATACACAGATATAAACAACATTAACAAGGTTAAATATTATACAAGTTGTGTCACCCTCTCAAATTTATATATATATAGATTACCAGTCAAATCACTGAGCAGAGGGGGTCCCTTGTCCCACAAACAAGGGGGTCTCATACACCAATTTGGTGTGGCTTAGTCGTGACCTTAAAAATAGATTATTATTATACAGCCTGAGTGGGACTAATGGTTAAGAACATGTGTTTCCTCTTAAGAGGTCACAAGTTCAAATCCAGAGGGGGGTAGGGTATGTATACCTTCGTAGACTTTACCAATCAAATCACTAGGCAGAGGGGGGTCCCTTGTCTCACAAACAAGGGGGTCTCATACACCAATTAGGTGTGATGGCTTGATCGTGACCTTAAAAATAGATTATTATTATTATTATTATTATTATATAATTAAATGTAGATATTTATTACATAATTAATAAAGATTTTACCATGAAGATATTTATTTATAGATATAAGTAATATTAACTAAATAAAATAATAGAAAATTTGGTATCTTAATTTTTGTAAGAAAACAATTTAAAAAAAAGTATGGTTAAGAATAAATAAATGAAATATAATTCAAAATTAGATATAATTTTTTGAATTTTTAAAATTTTACAAATTCAATATTATATATTAAATTTGTTTGGCTTAGTCGTGATATAGGTAATATTAACTAAATAAAATAATAGAAAAGTTGGTATCTTAATTTTTGTAAGAAAACAATTTAAAAAATATATGGTTAAGAATAAATAAATGTAATATAATTCAAAATAATTTTTCATTGAAATTGTGAATTTTTAAAATTTTACAAATTTAATATTATATATTAAATTTGTTTGGCTTCTTTTTTATCTTAAAATTGGATTATTATTATTATTATTATGCTACTTTTTTATTATTTTATTTTATTTTAAATTAACATTTTAATATTATGTCTTCTTATTATTTATTTTGTAATAAATTGAATATAAATATGAAAAAATATAAAAATAATAATGATTTTACTCGTTTCTTTTGACTCTTAATATTAATAATCCACTTTACTTTTATTAAAATGATTTATTTGCCCCCGGGGGGGCAGCTCAATTGGCAAGTGCCGTGAAAATGATTTATTCATTTTTTGAAATCTACAATATTAGCAAATGCTACATGGGAGCACAGTTCTTACCAAGTTAGTAAAGAAATATATGTTGAATAATGAAACTTAATGAAACTTAATATAATTAAATGCATAGGTAACTAATAGTCTTTTGTCAAAAGATAACACATATAATAAAGAAGAATAGAATTATTGTTTATGCAAAGGGGGAAATGATAAGAATAAAGGAAAAAACAAGTAAAAACATTTAGCATAAAACTTTGTAAAAAATAAGCAAAACAATAAAGTGTTCAATGTGGAGTAAAACTTAGTAAATAAGTGAATTGTGGATTAAAACGTAGTAAATGTTCAATGTCTAGTAAAACTTGGTGTTCAATGTGAATTAAAACTTAGTAAATGTTCAATGTCTAGTAAAACTTAATAAATAAGTGAAGTATTCAATGGGAAAGTTAGCATATGTCAAAAGCAATGTAAATAAGTGAACTATTCAATGGGAAGGTTAGGATGGGTTGGAAGCAATGTAAAGTGTTTAGAGGTTAGGATGGGAAGGAACCAATGCAAAGTGTGTCCAGGTTAGAATTGTTGGAAATAAAGTGGGTATAGTTCTTAACATAAGAGATAACATTTAGCTTTTCTGAGAAGTAATTTAAGTGTGCAGAAGCTAGGATGTGCAGGAACTAGTGCAAAGTGTCATCACGTTAGAATTGCAAGAAGAAAATTGGGCATGGTTCTTCGCACAAGAGATGATGTTTGCATAGAACCTTAGAGATCAATAAGTAAAGAATTTTATCTATGTCAATGTTCTTGAACTTTATCTGTCACCCAGTGAAAATTCTAAAACCATCTTACATATATAGTTTACTAAATTAAAATTTATTTTGTATATTTAAAATTTGTAAGTTATGATATTTATTGTACAATATAATACCCTTGTTTATATATATATATATATATATATATATATATATATATATATATATATATATAGATAGATAGATAGATAGATAGATAGATAGATAGATAGATAGATAGATAGATAATTTTACAATTAAAAATTTCACATTTTGTGTTGCCTATGTTGTAGAAGTGGATGTGAAGTAGGAATCACAAAAGTCAAAAATAATTTTGAAATATAGGTTATAAAGTTTAAGATGAGAAATAATTGATGTGCTTTGTCATTGTATGTGATTGAATTGATACTTTGTGTTTACATTTCTTTTCTATTTAAGTGGTTGACTATGCATTTGTAAAATAATATATTGAGATCATGGCATCTTTATTGCAAGATGAACAATAAGAAAGAAGCAATGTAAAGTCTGTGGAGGTTAGGATGGGATGGAAGTAATGTAAAATGTGTGCAGGTTAGGATGTGTGGTAAACAATGCAAAGTGTGTGCAGGTTAGCATTCACAGGAAGAAAATGGGAAAGAGCTCCCTGCACAAGGTTGAAATTCATAATAACATATCAAAAACAGGTTACTGGAATCACTAGTTCTTTAAGCAAAGCTCAAAAAATACAATGTGCATATCACTGAAGAGAGGAAAGGTAGTAAAAAAGAAAAGGAATACTGAAACTTCCATCTTAATGGAAAATTTGTTTTTTTAACCAAAAGAGTGGAAAGAATATAGTGCACAAGGATGTCTTAGTGTACTGGACAATGTTCAATCAATATTGTTGATCTCCCATGGTGCTTAAGTGTTGAAAACACGACGAGTAGGATAAATCCTCTTGCTTTATTTTAAGCAATTAAAAGGACGAGGATCAATTTTCATCGTACACAAAATTAAAACAAAACCTGAGAATGGAGCAGGTTTGTTAAGTAAACATTCACAAGGAAAGAAAGGCATGGGAAAGGACCAAGATCTATTCTATTAAGTATTCACTATTTGATACAAAATTTACAAATCATAGCATAAAGGTCAAAATATCATTTGGCAGAATAAAAGTAAATAGCGACATATGCAGAGAAATTAGCATGATATTTCATTGAAAAATAATAAAAAGTGAACACATAATTGAAAATTTAGTTTGAGACAGGAATTCTTAAAAAACACTAGCCATATATGCCAAAAGAGTTGTTCAACAATGTCAAAAAATATACAATTATCTTTTAAATAATGAATGTAATGGAAAAAAGAGGAAAAGCAGATGTAATGGATGCTTCACTTATGAAGAAGGAAATTTTTAGTTGATTTGTATTTAAGTGGTCGACTATGCAATTGAAAAATTATAATAAGATCATAGTATCTTTATGGAAAGACACCAAAGCAAGGCAAGGGAAACAAAAGTTTTTGAAAAAAATCATAGAAAAACTAAATGTTTGGATTAAGTCTTTGAATTGTGTGGAAGTGAATGTGTGCAGAGAAAAATAACAATCACAAAGTTGTCAAAGCTTCACACATAAAATCTAATAAAAAGAAGTTTGCACAGGTTAGGATCCACTAGAAATAAACAAAGTAAAGTTGTTCACACAAGATATCCCATTTAGCATAGACCTATGTAAAAATAAGTTAGAATATTCTATATAAATTAATATATATGACTAATAATTTATAATATTTTTGGAAATATTAATATGAAAAAATAGTAATATATAATATTTTTGAAATTTTAAATTTTAATAGAACTAATTTAAAAAATATTAAGAAATAATTGATTTAAAAATTTAATATCTACATTTAACAAGTAAAAACATCTAGTGTAGAACTTAGTAAAAGGAAGTATGTGGAAGTGAATATGTGGAGGAAGAAATGTAAAGTGTGTGGAATTTAGAATGTGTCAGAAGCAATGTAAAGTGTGAAGATGCTAATATGTGTGGGAAACAATGTAAATTGTGTGCAAGTTAGGTTTTGCAGAAAGAAAATAGGATAGAGTTCCCTACATAGAAAATGTTTCTTGTGCACAACGTTGAAATTGAGAATATCATATCACAAACTAGTTACTGGTATGATTGCTTCTTTAACCAATTCTTATATAAAACCATCTGCAGAGGACTGAAGAGATGAAAGATAGTGAAAAAGCAGAGGAATTATGAAACATTAAACTTAATAGGAAAACTCCCTTTGTAAACGAGAAAAATGGAAAAGAAGACATTGTTCAAGAAAGGGTTGGTCTATTGGACAATGTTTAATATGTATTGATAATGTTCAATCAGTATTGAAAATAAGTCAAGCAAGATAAATCATACTACATTTTTTAAAACAATTAAATGTAGCAAGACAAATTCTCATCATAGACAGAATTAAAACAAAACTTGAGAATGGAGTAGGTTTCTTAAGTAAACATTCACAAGGAAAGAAAGGCCTGAAAAAGGACTAGGCACTTTTCTATTGAGTATTCACAATATGATACAAAATTTTCAAATCATAGCATAAAGGTCAAAATATGATTTGGTAGAATGAAAGTGAATGGTGACATATCCAAAGAACATGATATTTCATTGAAAAAACATAAATAGTGAACAAAGACTTGAAAATTTTGTTTGAAACCCAAAGTCCAGAAAATCACTAGGCATGTATGCCAAAATAATTCTTCGACAAGGTCAAAAAATACACAATTGTCTTTTGAATAATGTCTATAAATACCAAAACAGTTCTTCGGAAAGCTAAAAACCATATGATTTTCTTTTAAATAATGTCTATAAAAATTAAATCTGTTTGTCCAAATAGACTGGGATTGGGGCTCCCATGGACCATTAAATAGAAGAAAGACCAAGAACAAAGAAAGAAAGATAGTTAGAAACGGGTCTTAGGTTTTCACGGATCATAGAACAAGTAATTCTGAGGAATTACCAAGTCAACAAAGAAAAGAAGAGCAAAAGAAAATGTGATGGTTGTTTGAGTACTTACGAAGAAGGAAATGTTTCATTCCTCTAGTTTGTCTATTGTTGTTGTGTATCTGCCTTTATAATATTTGTTTCTTTGGACTTATGTTGAACAGTCTTTGGTGGTTATTCTCGGTTAACAATCTATTCCAAGGCATTCTTGGCCTAGTAATCAATATAGTCATTGATTGGTGGGATGGTGATTTATTGCTTAACTCGAAGTGTGAAAATATCCTCCTCTACTTATTTGCATTCCACTTAGACTTGGTCGATGGCTGAGAAGTGGTATTCATTGTCATTAACAAATGTAGCAAGCCACTATTTTAGTTCTTCATCAAGAAACTCCCCAAGGATATTGAATTCATTAGCTATTAATGAGGTCTTCATTGCCACCAAGTAACTATCAAGTTATTCTTTAGTGATTATGATTGAATTCCTCAAAAACATTTTGGGCCCTGTAAGTATTTAACAATAGAAAATTATTTTAAAATAGCATCTCCTCTTCTTTCGTTTTTTTTTTGCAAGCAAAATTGCATTTTTCAACATTTTTATTTGTGCTTCCCAACCTCCGTTTATTTTCTTTATTGTTTTACTTGAGGGCAGTCCTTATTGGTTTATTTGATGATTATTCATAGTAGTGACTCGTGTGATGAAAGTATTTATCTCATTTTAAAGTAGGCTTCATTATGTTGCAAATATATTTGCAAATATTCAAAACAAATTGTAATCCTTTGTGAAAGATTATGTAGGATGGTATTTACCTCCCATTCATGTCTGATTATATCGATTCTCCCATTGTTTTTTTCATCAACATAAACTCTAACTCCATTCAACAATTGAATTGTTAGGTGTTTTTTTCCATGCTTTCACGCATCCTTATTAGCACTAGGGAGTTTAGACCCAGGGTTCATCTAGAGTTTTTCGACAAAAACCCCAGAGTGCCATGTTAGGGAACAAAATGAAACACAATATGAAAAAAAGAACATAGTAATGCAAAAAAATTTAAGAGGGAATTTTTTTTTGAAGAATAGAGGTGGTGTCTAAAGACACCATTATATCACTTAAGCACATAGTATTATGATCATAACATCACAGTAAATATTTCACATCATGATTTGCATGATATATTGTGCAATATAAATTCATATTCCATGTTATGATAATGAACCAAGGGGTATTCTTTTATAGTCTCAAGATCTAAATGACTCCCATTGAATCTAGAATATCTTGTCCACATATAATCATCAATGGTTAGAGTTGACTCTACAAAATCCGCTCTATCAAGTCATCTTGATGGGACGTGATCCGACGGACTATCCTTCCAAATCGTAGTCAATTACAAGGTTGTTTGATCCACCTCCTAACTATCTTCAACTATTGGTCGATTGTCCAACTAACAAGTACGTCTACTACCCAATTGACTAGTGTGGTGTGTTTTTCGATCACACGACCGACTGTGTCCATATGTAGGTCGGCCTTTCTACCAACTAAACCCAACATATGTGTGATGAACCATCAATTCTTGATGTTCCAACACCCCCTCATCAACACACAACTATGGAGATTCAAGAGGTGAAATTACATTACTGGAACACCCCCCCATAATTGCAGCTTCCTATAGCCCAAGAAAAGTGTGGAGCTTGATAAATATGGCTTCAACTAAAGGTTTGGGGAAGATATCAACAAGTTGATCTTCAGTGCAAAAATATTCAAGAGAAACAACATCGTCATGAACCAACTTTCGTAGATAGTGAGCACAAAGCTCAACATGCTTCATCTTACTATGAGAAACATGGTTTTCAGTAAACTGTATGGAACTTTGATTATCATAGAAGATTGTATTCGAGGTCTGAACAAGAAATCCAATCTTGCCCAAAACTTGACGAATCCAAACTGCTTCAGTACCTGCTTGAACAATGCCACAATATTCTGGTTATGTAGTCAATAAAGAGATTTCCTTTTGTTTCTTGCACAACCACACCAAATGTCCAATGTTATAGTGAAACGCATACCCATAAGTGGAATTACAGTCATCTCCATTGCCAACCCATATGAATTCAGTGAAGTTAACTACCGAATATTAACTATGACAATATTTGATACCAAAATGAGTGGTACCCTTTAGATATCGAAAAATATGTTTGACTACTTTCCAATGGCTTTCTTTGGGATCCCACATGAACTAAGAAACCACACTAACAACAAAGTAGATATTACGTCAGCTATGAGTAATATAAATAATATTTTTGACCAATTGTCGATAGAGAGTAGCATCGATAGAGGGTGTTGGACAAGTTTTAGTAAGCTTCACTCAAGACTGAAATGGAGTGACACAAGGCTTGCAATCATCCATATTAAAATGTGTCAACATATCCATTATATATTTATACCAAGAAATAAAAACACCATCACACATTGGTAATACTTGAAGACCCAAACAATAATGCAGAGTGCCAAGATATGTCGTATCAAAGGAGTCAATGATTTTTTCGTTCAATCTAGATATGAGAGAATTATTATGTCCAGTAACGATTAAGTCATAAACATATAAAACAACAATCAAGGTATCTCAATTGGAGTGGAGAACATACAAGATGTGATCAGATTCACAGCGTTTGAAACCAAGCCTAAGAAAGAAACTGCCAATATTAGCTTACTAGGCCTGGGGAGCCTGCTTCAAACCATAAAGAGACTTATTGAGTCAACATACCAAATCATAATCTGTCACAAATACATGTGGTTGTTCCTTGTAAATTTATTCAAATAGATCTTCATGAATAAAGGGACTCTTCACATCCATCTAATGAATTTTCCATCCAAAGCGAGTAGCGAGGGAAATAATCGAGCGAATAGAGTTCATCCTTGCAACGGGGGAAAAGGTTTCAGTGTAGTTGATGCCTTCTTGTTGAGAAAATCCCTTCACGAAGAGGCATGATTTATGTCACTCACAAATACCTTCAGAGGTAAATTTGGTCCTATAGACCCATTGACACTTCACAATGTTCTTTCCATACGGTCGGGGAACCAATTCCTAGGTTTGATTCTTAGAAAACGAATCAATTTCAGTCCTCATTGCATGTTTCCATTTAGGTCAACCTTCGGCATATGAGTAGGTAATAGGGTTATAGGTTTCAAGAACATGATTCATTAGGGAAATGTTGGCATGTTGCTTTTGACTTCAATTTTGTTTTCCATAGGAGGCATCTCCAACATCAACTCTAGTGGTTTCAATTTTCTTGGCAGCCCATCGAGGTAGACAAGAAACATATGAATCATGGTTCTCCTTATTAGTTTTATCATAATTCAAAGTTTATATAGTCGGTGCACCAGTCAAAATAGAATATGTCGAACTAGTCAACTCGGAGATCGACAGTCGATTCAAAACATGTATAAATTTTGATGGACCAGTCGAAGGAATGGAGAGGGGAGCAGGAGAACTAGCGTCCAAGACAACATCAAAAGGATCATCCTACAGTAATCCGGAGAAGGAATTCAACAACTTGACTCTGGAAGACTTCTCATCAAACCAAACATTATGCCGGACAATAATCTGTCATCGAATAGGATCAAATAGTCCATAGGATCTCGACTCTTCAGATTATCCCATCATGATGCAAGCATGACTTTTTGCATCTAATTTATTTTGAAAATCATCAGGAATGTGGGCCTAGGAAACACATCCGAACACACGAAGATGGCCAACAAAATTTTCATTTTCATACCATCATTCGACTCAAGTCATGGAAGGAACAACTTGAGTCGATATGTGATTGAGTAGATAATTGGCACAATACACTACTTCAACCCAGAAGCGAGGAGGGAATTATTTATCCTACATAAGACATCTATCCATTTCAACTATTGTTTGATTTTTGTGTTCTACAACTCCATTTTGTTGAGGTGTGTGCGAAACCAACCACTTCCAATCAATACCAAATAGAAGTAGGAATTATTCAAAGGGTCGATTAACATACTCACCACCATTGTCTGATCTCAAGAACTTGATGGGTCGACCACATTTATTTTTATTAAAGGCTCGAAATTATTTGAACTTCTCAAAGACAAAATTTTTATTCTTCAAGAAAAAGACCCATGTGAAACAAGAGAAATCATCAATGAAATTCAAAATGTACCTTGCACCTACCAGTGAAGGTAAATTAATAGATCAAAAATCAATATGAACCAGGTCCATTAGGTTATATGCTTGCCACACCTATCTAGAGTCGAAAGGTGCCTGATGATGCTTCCCAAGTATGCAACGCTTATATACACCTTCAGGAGGAAACAACCTCAAAAAACCAACAACCATTTTATGAGTTGTTAGTGCCTGCAGACTCCAAAAATTCAGATGTTTGAGTTGTCCATGCCAAATTTGACTTCTCTCATCAGTGTGAGAAATAAGTGTAGTTGGTTCATATTCATATCGATTCGAGTCACAGAAATTTTATAATTTGTCTGTCGAGATCAGAATCCTGTCAGCGACAATCAACTTCCCTTTCTTCAAATACCAAACATAGAACCGATTTGGCCAAAATTCCAAAACATTACTAGTCTAATTCAAATGAGAAATAGACAATAGTTGGCACTAAGAATTGGCACATGATAAGCATCAAAAATTTTCCATGTCGACAAGCTACATCACCCTGACCAACAACATCAAAATCAAAATCATCAGTAGCATAGATTATACTTTCTTCAGCTTTATTTAATCACTTGAATAAAGTCACATTTTTTTCCATATGATGAGTGCACCTATAGTCAACAACCCATTCATTTTTTACAGTATGAGACATCAAGGCTTTAGAAGTCTTGACTTATAAGGTGAAATTATTTTTGGGTCAACAAACAGTCGACACATAACCTTCTCTTCTAAATTGTCTTGCTTATTGAATCATTTCTTCTCAATGTGGCTAGTCTTTCCATAATACTGGCATGTCTTCTAATTTTTACTTTGTTGTGGTTGTCTCTTGGGTCCTTGATCATTATATGCAGTTTTTTTTGCAGAAGCATTAGTATGCACTCTATTCCTAGAATCCATCTTGACCTTACCCTTGAGAAAGTGGGCTCGGTGTTTACCACCAATCTTTCCTTCTTCAAGCAATATATGTTGATCAGTAAGAAAAATTTCACAAAAATGTCAAAGGAGTAGTCCTTACCATATTTCTGACATGCATGTCAATTGGTGTGGAAGGTCGATATGAACACATCAAATGGTGTTCTCAAACTTATCAGGACCAACTCATTGATTTTCCCACCCTTATTCTTGTAATTCTCTCCACATTCACTCAACTTCAACTGGATTTCCTTAACACATGCCAAATAGTCCTCCATTCTCACAAAGGAATGAGGATCGAAAGAGATCAACTCTTTTTCCAACTACATGATGTGGCTTTCATCAACTTGGTCGAAAAAGGGCTTCAGCTTCTTCCAGAACAAATGTGGAAAGTCAATTCCACTTAGATGAAATTGGATTTCCTATGAGATGTAGGTCATGATGACCCCTATAAACTCATCCTTCTTTCCATCAATAGAAAAATTTTCCAAAGCATATGTTCAATCCGGAATCACAACCTTGGTATACTTCCATAGTCCCTTACTTTTCAACAGGGTTTCCATATCTGGAGCCCATACTCCATAATTTTATCCATTCAGAGTAATAGGATCAATATTTGAAGCCATCTTCAATAGGAAGACTGGTCTTGTTTCAATAAGATCAACAAACCACCATCCTAGAGTCAATCAAACAATGGATCTGACTCAGCAAGGTTTGTAGATAGCAGGTCGAGGTTTAAGTCATCAACTCTTATACCATGTTGGAGAATAAATTGAAACACAATATGAAACAAAGAACACAATATTGCAAACAATCAAATAGAGAAAAAATGTTTTGAAGAACAAAGGTGGTGTCTAAATACACCATTACAACACTTAAGCATAGAGTAGTGTGATCATAACATCACAATGCATATTGCACATCTTGATCTACATGATCTATTGTGAAATATCAATTCACATTCGACGTTATGATAATGACCTAAGGGGTATTATTTTATAGTCTCAATATCTAACCAACTCCCACATAATCCATAAGATCTCATCCACATATAACCATCGGTGGTTAGAGTTGACTCCACAAAGTCCACTCTATCAATGTGGCTCAAAGGGACTTGACCCGACAGACTATCCCTCAAACCTATAGTTGATTGTAGAGTTGGTTGATCCACTACCCAACTATATTTGACTGTTGGTCGAATATCCGATCAACAGAAATGTCGGCTACCTGACTGAATGATGCAGTGTGTTGTGTTGGTTGATCCCTCGACCGACTATGTCCATATGTAGGTCAACCTCTTGACTGATTGAACCTAGGATATGTGTGATGAACCATCAATGCTTGATGTTCCAACACACCGAAATATCAATATTAAGCCAAGGTTGAGAAATGTATAACCCGAGATGTAGAGAGCATCACAAATGTAACATCCCGCTCTGGCACACTGAGTGAACTTATTCTTTGAGGACACTTGCTCGCAAGTGATATGGATTATTATGCTATTAAAACATTTGACTTTGATTATGATGTGTTATGGGTAGATGACATGATGTTTTACTACATTGACATAGACAGGTGCTATTGACTCGGTTTTACTGAGTGTGCAGGGTTTTGGACCTTGAGGATGCAGAGGCATCGATGGAACCCCTTGGAATCTGGATCAAGTCAGGGAGTGTGCCATTGGGGTTTTATTGTTTTACTATGATATTAGTGCATCTGACTAGATGATATGATATGGATATGTTCTGACATGATTTGTTGATGATGCAGGCTGATGATAGCTTGTCGACCAGACTCACATATGGATTAAAGGGGTCGCACATGACTACCAGAGATGTTGAGGGAGAGGTGTGGATAGAAGCCCTACCATAGCCTACTAACACTCCCATCGTGGCTCGAACTGTAGGTTAATGATTACCTAGTTCGAGAGGACCCACGATGTCGTGAGGGCAGACTGCGACAGTCGCTCATGATGATTCTAAGGGGCACGCATTAAGGCAGGGGCCTTATTCCTTAGAATCCCTTAGTCTCCCACAAGTTCACCTGGCAGAGTGTTGACTCCAGGGGTTATTGATGTCTACCAATCAGTCAAGAGGCGAGTGGCACCCTTGGAGCATGTAGTGCATCCTGAAGGGCACGTCGCGCAAGGGAACATGTGAGGCGAGTGGCACCCTTGGAGTACCTAGTGTGTCCTGAAGGGAACGTCGCATTGATGATGATAAAGGGATGAACCTAGATGGCCCTAAGACAAATAATAGGTTAAGAAATTTTAAAACAATTTCCCTACTTAAATGTCATCCAGTACAAAATCTAAGTTCTAATTCTAAAATTTCGCTAGGGGTAAAATTTTGTTTACCTTTAAAATAAAATAATAATTAAAAAAATAAAATAAATAGATAAAATAAAATAAAATAATAAAATTTAAAATAAAAACCACTTAAGTAATAATTATGGTGTTCATAAAATTTTGCAACATGAAGTTGTAAGAAATTAAATTATTCATAAGAAATAAAATCTGTGGATATAAAAAGTAAAGAGGGAATTAATTATTTTATCTTTTGATAATTTAAAAAGATACTAAATTAATGATAAAAGGGAAAAGGGGTTATATTCCACACCTACCTTTTTGAGTTCTAGGTAAAAGGGGAAAGAGGGAAAATCAAAAAATAGGAAACTAGGGAAAGGAGGTAACATAAAAAGGAAAAAGGGGAACTTAAGGGAAAAAGCGGGAAGTCAACTTAGTAAAGAATTTACATTTAAGAGCTTTCTAATTTTAAACTGACTTAGCAATTTCATAATAGGGAAAGCCTTTAAAACCTGTAAGGGAATCTAGGGACACCTAGGAGTGATTCTAGGAGTAACTCTAGGTGGGTGAGAGAAATAAAGATAATTACTTAATTAAAGAAATTAATTTATGGAGGAATGTAGGGGATGGGGGACACTTGTACTGAGAGGAAATTTTAGGAAATTATTTCTAAAACTTTAATTAAATGAGATTTTAGGAAAGAAAGGAAGTTCAAAACTCTATAAAATAAAGAAAGGAGAAGGATGAAGGATCACCTTCTGTTTGCGTAACGTTGCGCTGCAGAAATATCGACTTGACTGATTTACTTGTGGGAGTTGGGATACCCAACTCAGAGAGGAGTGGTAGCTCGGCCTTATGAGGTGAGATGGGAGCTAGACGTAACCTCTAGATAGTGTGTGTGGCTCCTTTGTGGCTCGGGGGGCTAAGGGGGAAGAAGAGTACCCCTAGCATTGGTTGGGAGGTACCGGTGAAGTCTCGACGGTCGACGAGCGGGAGTTGCGTGGAGCGCATGGGCAACACTCAGAGTAGGCAAACAGGAAACAGTACGCTTTTCGTTTGAATGATAGAATGTTGTAGGATTTATGATTTGGATATGCATGGTTAATGGGTAGTTAAACTGAGTTATTTTTAAAATTCAATGAATGAAATTGTTCTTAGCCTAGCCTGATGTTTGTTGACTCCCATGGTCTTCATTCCCTGCATGGCTTGAAAGCCCTATGGTGTTGACTGTGACCCTTGCAATTGTTTTCCTTCATCCCTAGCACGCCAGTCCTTGCTTGAGCAGTTGGACAGGAGCCTGATCTACGGTCGTCACCTTAGCATTAAAAGACCTATGGATCTCAACGTCCTGCTTTTCTATGTGAGGATGGTGAAGCAAAGGACAAACTCATCTGTCTACCTCTATTGTTGTCCTTGGCTGATTGTTTGTCTTACGTCCTGATGCATTTTTTTTTACCCTGTAGAATTTGAATGTTGACAAGGTTTTGGCTAAAAATTCGGCATGTTTTTACCTAGATTTATCTCATTTTTACCCCCCCCTTTTTTTTATCTCACTGGACATTCCTGCGTATTGCATTCTCGAATGCGTTATATTGTTGGTTATTGGATCTATGTTTTAAAGGGTTGAAGTGTTTTCTTTACTGAAATATGGCTCTACCTTTTACATTTAAATTGACTATGATTCCTTATATTAATGGCATTGGGGTCTGCGCCCTGCATTTCTTTTACTGGTGTGTGTCTTAACTGAGCGATTTAATTCAGGAATATTTTTACTCCAACGTATTTTTTTTTCCAAGATCTTTATAGTAAACACCTATATTTTCTTTTAATTGTCGGACAGAGTTAATGACCCTACATTGCTAATCGTTTCTGGATAGTGTTTGATCTTTGGCCCTTTGCATATGCACCTCCCATGCTCTACGCTCATAAATTTGGCCTGCCATTCTCTGTGCAAACTAACGTGCCTCTTGGGAAAATTTAAGTAGTGAACTTACACCTTAGTTACTACAATTTGTGTTGAGATTAAATGCTCCCAGAGTGCATGATTCCCACCACCCCGGAACCACCACAATTTTCCTATCAAAAGCTTATTCTACGGTGTTAGGAGTGGGGCGTGGGTGCAGTGGTTCGGTACATGTCTCTTGAGCTTGGTCCTGTTTTGTTACTGGGGAAACGTTCTGGAATTTTTTTTATGGAGTACAGCGCCATCCGCACCTCTTAAAATTGCAATCGCAACTCCTGCTACCTGGTGAAATTGCCTTGTAAGGTTGCCTTCAATCCCCTTCCTGCATGTCAGATCTGAACTTTAAGACTGCACTCCCCGAAAAAAAAAAATGACTGTGTTTAAGACACGTATTGCCTACCTCAGGGACGACGACTAACCCTCTTTCTGGAAGTGGCATTCTGAGTGCTCCCTTGGAAAGTCATGGATTTAGCCTGGAATTCCTTGAACCACCTGCAGGTAAATCCCTTTCTCGAGCATGGCACCTTCCACGATTGGTGTGACGTCCTGGTAAGGGTAGTAAGATTTTCTTTTAATTGCTAGAACTTCACTGAATGGTAGTTGAAACGGCATTTTGAATGATAGTGGGGTTGCCGTAAAGTAATAAATGGCAGTAAATTTTTAGTTCTGAATCTTAAACGTTTAGACCAACCTCTACACCTATGCGCCTTGCTAAATGGGACAAAATCTACACCTGTGCGTGTGCCGAGTTGCCTTGATTTTTATTGAAAAAGATAAAAGATTACCTATGGCTGCACCTAGAATTGAGCGCCTTAATTAAGACAGCCTAAATCAGAAATTAATTTGCGCGCTTTAATTTGAGAGAATCCTTATATTTTAATAAATCATGATTTATATTAGATGCCTTATTTTCCTTAATAAGACAGGATTTTATGACAATTAGGGAAAGATGTAAGATTATGATTCAAATTATAGAATGAGGAATGAATGTGATATGGTATAGTAATTAAAGGTTAATTATTTATTTAATTTTATTCTTAAGTTGTTTTTTTTACTGTATCAATTTCAATGTTAATTGTAATTTAGGGTTAATTATTTTATTAATATCATTCTTAAGTTTTTATCTAATTAATGACTTTTGTATCAATTTGGTAATATTGATACACCGCTCACCCAATGTTGATTGTAACGTAGATCTTCTTATCAAAGAAGGTTACACTAAAATTTTCCTTTGAAGTGAATTCTTTTACTTTCAGCTCTTCAAAACTCTATGCTTCCTCCCTCTCCTTAAACTCATTTGGATGAGGTATTGTGTTATTGCTACACTAAATGATTAGTTAATTGTCATGATTAGATGCCTTGATTAACTGCTTTATTATTGTAGTAATGGTAGCATTCCACTTCAAAATTGTTACTGATGTTATTTAGTTAATGATCAGACGGTGTGTTGGAAGTTAAGTCATTAGTAGCATGTTAGTCCTAGACCTTGTAGTGGATATAGTGAATATTGTTTACATTGGAAATTGTTAAGGTTAAAGTGTATGAATGTTAGATTATGTTGATAATTAGTGTCTATATCATGATTCATACTTGCTAGTTGGGTTGCTTTGAAGGTCAATCTTAGAGTTTCTAAATGTTGACTAGTTGGGATATAGACTGGTAACTCGATCTGTACTTAACGTCATTATTAAACCTCAGATAACAACCCTTTAAGCCTTGATTAATGGTTGGTGTTTAATTTTAATTAATGTTGCACGTAGTTTGTGAACGTTCAATGTGATTGGTTGCATACTATAAGGGTTCTAGTTACTTGTGTATTTCATTCGGGAGCGTTGGGTCGTTGGGATGATTGTCCTTAGTTCAGTAGTCTTGGTATGCCTGTGTCAGGCGGGATGTAGACACCTCCTTGTTCCTCAGAACAGTCGCCAGCCCTGAGACCTTAAATGGTCAAAATTGATGGGAACCTGGGCTTGAGCGTTGCTTATGTGTCCTGGAGGTCCTAACCATTGTAGGGTAGGACGGGCGGGTAGTCAGTCTTATTTTTGTTGTTGGTTGATTGTCGTTCATTGCTTCTAGATGCTTGATGTGCATCTTAGGTCATTATGTTGTGGTCGCAGTTGCATGCATCATGTTGATCGTTGTGTTGCGATGCAGAGTAGAATGCCTTTATTACCCTTGTACACACGCACACACAAAAAAAAAAAAAATTGCACTTGTTATAAGAGGTTTGTTGATGTACGAAATGGGAGGACCGTTACAACAAAGACCATAAAATGTTGTGACAGGGATGAAGGCTAAACACACGAAAATTCATCAATATTGGCATCAATGTAGCTCATATATGACAAACTAATAGGAATAAGAATTAGAACAATACACACATATTCAACTCATACATGATAGAAACAAAATATTTATTACTAGAGTCATTCCATCAAAATGAAGATATACATTGTGCAAGAAAGATACAGAAGACAGTCATAGAACTACATATCTCCTCTATAAAAATACCCATAATTACAACATGTTGCACAATGGGCCTTTTCTCAAAACTCAGACATACAAAAAACACAAAAATATATTCAAAGCATGACAATATTACAACAAGCTCAGAGTGAGCTCGATACTAAGGACTTAATCAATCTCTTATCATCAACATCTAGCTAGCTAACCATCCCCATTCACAATCTTATGTCTTCCTTTTATATCTTTCTCTATTGGGGAGAGTTGTCTTTTTTTGATCTGCTCCGCTCGTTTGTCTAAAAAATTGCCTCACATGCTTCTGGTGTATGTCAGTGCTCCACATAGATATTTTGTATCAATGGTGATCTTGACTACTTGGCCATATCATCCTATGGTATTCCCACTTCCTCGTATGTTTCTAGAAATAATCATTCAGGGATATTTCCCAATGATTCCTTTCTTGATTCTAGTAGGTGTCTTCTTTATTTTCGGCACAACTAACAAAACTTGGACTGGCACGCACTTGGTAGACTTTAATATTGGCACTCAATTAACAAAAATTTATTTGACGTGCACTTTATGTCATTACTCACACATTTCCTTAGGCACATGCAAAACTATGGAATGAGCATGCACAACTTTGTTTGTTCACATGTGCAAAATTGAACCCAAAACTTTGGGTGCCAACAAGCCCCCACTACAATTATTTGGCTCATCCTCAAGCCAACTATTGTAAGTTGTAAAGGTAGACAATTGGAGTAAGATCAGATCATCTTTATTCAAAACAAGTTGTGATTGCTGCTAGTTGATCATCCCAGAACCTTCACTGGTGTCTGTGGAGGTGAATGAGGAATATGTTTAAAGATCCCCATCAAGCACCAACTATTGAAGAGAATTCAGACTCACTCAAGAGAGAGCATCATTCTCTGCTTGTATTTTTGTTTTGGGGTGACCAGACCGAGCAGGATGTCTCATCCACTCTAATTCTAGAGGGTTGTGGATCGATGATGAAAGTTGGGAGTAGGGTTAGTAGCAATGGGATTAAATAGATGAATTTGTCTTGACCTTGCCACTTTTGAAGGAGGGTCAATGATGATGGGTGAGAGAAGGTATCTGGGTTATCCAATGAGTAGGGTCCCTTCCTATCAATAAATGGGATGATGCATGGTGGTTTTTCATGCAGATATGTGCTAAGAATGTTGGTGAACCTCCATGAGTATGAAACACAATTCAAGGAATTGTGGTGGACGGAGTTGATACTTCGTAGGAAATAAAGAGGTGGGACCACAGCCAAGCAGTTGGTGACAGATTGAAATTCTAAATAAAAATTGAAGGGTAGGCACTAAAGCTACTCATTCGAAGTGGAAATAATATGGTATGAACAATATTGTATTCCACGACATGACAGGGGAGCGGAGAATTTTGGAGAAAGGAAAGGGAAGCGAAGAAACTATTAATGAAATGATGAATGAACTCGTGGAGGGAGATGTGATGGAATGGGGCGTGGATAAATACTCCAGAAATAGAATCAAAGGGACGATATATATAAATAGAAGAGGGTGGGAAATAGGGAGAAAAGGAGGAACAAATATTCAACGAGGGTAGCTTGGAGAACAAGTAGAAATTGGCGGCAAAATGTGCCTCATGGGAGATCAAGATACCTAATTCGTCGTACTGAAGATGCTTCTTGGGAAAAGGGATGGTATAAATGACTATGTACTAATGGAATATGTGAAATTTCAAACTTGTGTTATGGTCCAGGTGGATATCAGTGGCCACCCACCTATTCCACTGGCTCAAAGAACAGTTTCCATTTTGGCAGTTTTTTCCTATTTTTTCGAGTCCTAAGCTTTTGGGGTCATTTTGAGGCCTGAACATCGTTTTTTGGGTGTGATGCAATCACACTGTAGGATTTAGCCAAATTTTGATGGAAACATGTGTATTCCTCATATATTTCTTTCCAACGAGCTATCATGCACTTAAAACAAAGATTGTATGCAGAAGTTACTACACTGGGAAGTTGATGTACCAACTTACCCCATCGGGGCCCACATAACTTTTGGAGCTTCATCTCCTAGGGTTAGGTTTTTGGATGTTTAGGGTTTCCTCATTTATTATTTATGTTAAAAAGGAATTTGGAGCCTCATGGTAACCATCTTCTTGTGAATGAGTGTAGCCTTCACATCTCTTCTCAGAGATAAGTTGCCACCATTCCAACAAGTTTGTTTCAATCTGTATTTTTACAGTTTTAGCATATTCTCTTTATTAATAGAAGTCAAGTTTTATTGTATATTTGTGCATTTCTTTGTTGTACATTTGTATTCCATTTTGTTCCATATATAAATCTATATCAGTGGTATCATAGCAGTCTGTTATTTATTTGTTTGTATGTGCATGTCCCTAATGAGGTCAGGGTACAAGGAGTTGGGACACAAAGTGGTTGAGCCCTTGCAATATCGTCCCCGCTGATCATGACGGTCTCCCATGGAGGAATAAAAGAGAGATGATGGAGCGAGATATCCTTTTAAATTGTTCCTCGAGGAATCCCTCCTACGTCAAAGGAATGATATGATGGATAACTTTGCAGCGATCCTTTGACGACTGCCAATAGGTGACACATCTTCATCAAGTGGCCACGCTACCCACTTCAAGGTACAAGTCAATTTTTTTATCCCCTTATTTGAAGGACGGATAGATGTGAATGTTGTAGATAAATGGTTGAATATTCTAGAAGGTTATTTTTTGTCCATAATTTTTTTTATAGAGAAAAGATTACCTTCACGCTCCTTAAGGTTGTCCCCCATGTCAAGTATTGGTGGGAAACTTACTGTGAGCAAAGGGCCATTGAGGAATCTGTAATATTTGTGGTCACCCCAACTTGGGATTCTTTCAGGGATGTTATTAAGGAACAATATCACCATGTTGGAAGCTACAATGACCAGTATATGAGATGGACCACACTGCAATAGGAAAGGGACCAGACAGTACCATATTTCACAAATATCTTCCATACCTTGTGCACCAATAAGGGTACCATGGACTCTGAACGACATCTGGTGCTCAAGTACCGCGGTTGAATACATAGATGCATCCAAACAAAAATGTAGTTTCTGAACATCTCATCAATTGGCACGACATATTGATATGTTGTTGAAATCAAGCAAAAATTTAAACAGAAGAAGCAAGAGTTTGGATCTGAAAATTACTCACAGGGGAACTAGGGAAAAGGCATCCCCAACCCACATAACAAAGGACAGAGAAAGGATGGACCCCCTTAGGAAAACAAGTCCAAGCTACAAACAAACAAGGGTAATGAGAAGATGATGAAAGACATTGGGAAGTGGTGTGAATTCCATAAAATCCCCTGGAATAACACCAATGAATGTCGCTTGAATCAGTCACTGGTGGCTGAGATAAAACCCTCGGAGTCAGAGGAAATTTTCAACTCTGAATCAAATCCACACAAAGCGAAGCACATCATTGACCCAGAACCTAGTTCCACTGTCACTACCACCAAGGTCCAGCCAAGTGAACCAGAGGAGCCAAAGGAAGGTGAATGCCTTTTTCACTTGTAGATGTGGGTGAAGGATGCTCCACTAATTTCCATTGTTGAAAACGGAAGTCAAAATAACCTGATCTCAGCAAAGATTGTCAAGCGGTTGAACCTATCGATGACACCACACCTGCAATTCTACACCATCGGGTTGCTCCACCAAGGAAGAGACCTCCACGCCATCCAACAATGTCATCTTCCCTATGGCATCAAGCTCTTCAAGGATGAGGTATTGTGTGATATTTCCCCCACTGAAGTTTGTGATGTTCTTTTAGACCAACCATATTTGTGGAAATGACATACTGTATATGAGTTTAGACCTCATAGTGTTATTATTACTTTGGGTAGACAATTGTATAGGAGACCATAGGTAGCTCCACCTACCTCTATTTCTTTGATCTCTTCTAAGCAATGTAGGAAGGTCATTTCCCAAATTAGGAAATTTTCCTTCTTCATGATTAGCTCTCAAAGTGAACAGAAGTTTGCAGCCACATCCATGGCCCTTGCACAGGGCCCCTCTACACAACAAAATCAAGTGGACAAGATCGTGGAAGACTACAAAGACATCTTCTTTTCACCCATCGGGGTTTCATGGCACTATTAGGTCAAGCATTCAATCGATCTAACCCTTGGTGCTCCTCTACCTAATGGGCTAGTCTATCATCACTTACTGATAGAAAATGAAGAAATTAAGCGACATATCCAAGATTTTCTTCAAAAGAGGAACATATGACCCATATTCTCACCCTACTGGAGCCCAATTATACTCTTATAGAATAAATATGGGACATGGCAACTCTGCATTGATTACAAGGCCCTAAACATAATCAACTCAGGAATCACTACCCAATTCCCCGAATCGATGACCTTCTTAACCAGCTCAAGGGAGCCAAGTTTTTCAGCAAGATTGACCTAAAGTCTGGCTACCACCAAGTCCCAATAGAATAATCTGATGTATAGAAGATTGTTTTCAAGTCCAAAGAAGGTATTTTCAAATGGCTATTCATGCCCTTTGGTTTGACAAATGCTCCAACAAATTTCATGAGATTGATGGATGATATATTGCAGCCCGTCACCAATTATTTTATGGTTGTATATCTAGACAAAATCCTCATCTTCAAGAAAAATTTGGCATACAAGTTGCATCATATTCAGTGGGTCCTTCACACTATGTGACAACACAAGTTATATGCTAACTTGGAAAAATGATCCTTCGACATGCATGTGGATGAGCATGGTGTGCATGTGGATTCAGCCAAGATCCAAGTCATTCATGACTGACCAGCCCCAACCACACTAACCAAGATTCAAATTTTCTTAGGAATTTCCAACTTCTATCACAGTTTCATGTTGGGATTATCCCATATTTCATGGGACCTCATCCAAGTGACCAAGGGTGGTGGGAAGGAAAATTTCATGCGGGGGAAGTCACGACAACAGGCGTTCGATGATTTGAAACATCACTTGTGCTCATCTCCGGTACTCTCTTTACCTGTTCTGCAATAACCTTTGTAGATTGAGACCGATACTTCATACTATCTTGTGGCCGCAGTCCTCACTCATCACGGTCATCCAGTGGCATATAAAAGTGAGACACTATCAGATGTCGTCCGTAAGTACCCCACCTATGACAAAGAAATGCATTTCATCGTACAATCCTACTGAAAATGGAAGCACTAAATTCTCGAGAAGGAGACAATCATCCACACTAATCACAAGCCTTTGCAATTCATGCAAACATAAGGAAAATTACATATCGGCCGCCATCAAAAGGGGTCCACATGATTGCAACAGTCTCATCTCAACATCAAATATAAGACAGGGAGCACCAATCATGTCGTTGACTACCTTAGTCAACCTCCATTTGTATCCTTAACCACGGTTATCCACTCATGTGGCCATGAGGCATCTGAGTGGCCCCAACTCTACAAGAGTGATCTTGGCTTCACTACCACTTACTAGATGTTAGGTACTAGTGTGACTGTCACTGACTTTCATATTCAAGATGCATTGCTATTCCATATAGGCCATCTATGTGTTCATTAAAGTGATTTTTTGAAACTAATTTAGGAATCTCACTACAGTCGGATGGTAGGACATTTTGGCATGGAAAAGACAGTGGAATTACTACAAAATCATTTATACTAGTTGAAACATCGACAGGACATCGACAAGTATATCATGTCTTTCACTTCCTAGGCCATTTCCAAACCAACCACTAAGAAGCAATCTCTATACACCCCTCTTCCTACTTATGATAGGCCATGGGAATCCATCTCGATGGACTACATGTCAGGCCTTCCTTCAACCAGGCAAGGAAATGACTATGTTTTTGTGGTGGTTGATCGATTTTCTAAGATGGTCATCCTCATAGCCTACAAGAATAATATCACAACAAAGGCCATTGTCAATATCTTCTTTGAATGGGTGTGGGTAAACTTTAGGATACCACATACCATCATATCATATTGGGATAGCAAGTTCCTTGGCACATTCTACTCCATCCTCTGGTCACTGTTGGACACCAAGCTCACCAAATTCACTGCCTTCCACCCCCAAAAAGATGGCCATACATAGGTCATCAACATAATGATAGTGCATATATTACGCATGTAAAACTCCAAACATCCACGCACAATGTATGAGAGTCTCCCCTATGTTCAAAACAACTACAACAGATCCCTTCATGGCTCAAGCCTCAACCGACCATATTCCCTTTCAGGTGGGGTTGGGATTTCAACCATTGGGTCCCATTGATGTTGCACTACCCCTTGCATCCACGCAGGTAGAATCATCACATTCTCAATATGAGGTTGAAAAATCCACCAAGTTTATTGAATGAATTCATCACATTTAGCAACAGTTCAATGATATTTTACAAAAATCCAATGCTAAGTACAAATAGTGCCATGATCAACATTGGGTGTCACACAAGTTTTAGGTGGGAGACAAGGTATGGTTTCATTTGTAGAAAGAGTGCCTGATAGGACCCCATCAAAAGCTTCATGCACTTTTCTATGTACCTTATAACACTATCACCAAGGTTGTGGGTGACAATTCTTTTGAGCTAAGTATTTGCCCCTTCTTTGGCCTGCACCCTGTGTTCAATGTGGACCTCCTTCGGTCATACTTCCCACCATTATTGGACACATCATAGATCGCAGAGAAAATGACACAGATAGATCTAAACCCTAACTAAATGGAACAGGAATCCATTGATAATATAAGGGACACTAAGATTGAAGGAAATCAACAATAGAGGATATATCTTTATCGGGCTTTTAAAGTAGGGAAACTCCTGCACCAAGGCAAGTGGCTCAGTCAAGGCCAAGTTCAGCAAAAATTTCCCCATTTGATGGAGGCACCCAATGTAGTAGATACCATTTATTCCTAAGGGGGGAGGACTGATATAGGTGGATATCGGTGGCCACCCACCTATTCCACTGACTCAAAGAACAGTTTTCATGTTGGCGGTTTTTTCTTAGTTTTTTGGGTCCTAAACTTTTGGGGTCATTTTGATTCCCTAAACAATGTTTTTTGGGCACATTGCAATCACATTATAGGATTTAGAGGGAGTGTTATGTCAACATGTGTATTCCTTGGTTATTTCTTTCCAACGAGCTATCATGCACCTAAAACGAAGATCGTATGCAAAATTTACGACCCCGGGAAGTTGATGTACCAACTTACCCCATTGGGGCCCACATGACTTTTGGCACTTCATATCCTGGGGTTGGGTTTTTGGATTTTTAGGGTTTTCTCATTTATGATTTATGTTAAAAAGGTCTTTGGAGCCTCATTGTAACCATCTTATTTTGAATCAGTGTAGCCTTCACATCTCTTCTCGGAGATAAGCTTCCACCATTCCAACAAGTTTGTTTCAGTATGCATTTTTACGCTTTCAACATATTCTCGTTATTAATAGAAATCAAGTTTTATTGTATCTTTATTTATTTCTTTGTTATACATATTTATTCCATTTCGTTCCATTTATAAATTTGGATCAAATTACTTTCCCTTTCAACAAATTGAATAACCATGAAACTCTTCCAAAATGCACATGAATAGTTAGACCAAGTCTAGACCTTGTATCTATGTCAAAGCGTCAACTTGATTTGGAAATATGAAAACATGTTCGAATTGTCAGTCTATATATTCCACCTAATTGAATGATGTGAATGTTGTTCTTTTCAAAAGGTAATTTATGTTGATTGTGAGATATGATACATGTTGTACAACCTACACTAAATATATTCTACCTCTATTCAAAACTTAGACTAGAAGTTTTAAATGATGACAAACCCCTACAGGCCATACTAAACCTTCAACCTACTTCCATTAATGAGTCCCTTGAGTAGCTGACCTTGTATGGTTTTTGGCTTGGCGGCACCTTCTTCACTGATGTATACTAGTAGGAAAGGACCCAACCAGCACATGTGGAGCTTACTCGAATGGTTTAAATATTTGTTGTCCTATAATAATACCAAACAGCTAGGCTCGAGAATTTTCTAGTGTATGTTTTGTTCATGTCATGCCTTTTTTCATTATTTCTTCACAACTTGACTGAAACTAGCCATCATTCACTCTTCTTCTAGTTATATTATCTCATCTAACATGTGCTAAAGAGACTAATCATCGATCATTTGGGTGGATAGGGTTACCTTGAGGCTAGGAACAACAACTTCTAGTGGCATGACGACTTATTTTCCATAGACAAGTCTAAATGGTGTGAGCTTTGTTAACCTTTTTCATGTTGTTTGATAATCCCATAGGATTTTGGGGATGCACTGATCCCATTCATCACACTACACATTGCAAACTTTTGTTAGAGCATTTTCTAAAATTTTGTTAAAATATTCCACTGTACCATTGGATTGAGGGTGATAAGGGGTGTTTTTCTGATGATGGATCATGAAATCCTGGGTGATTTGTTGAATAGTTTCATTCACAAAATGTCACCCCTAGTCACTCGTCATCACCCTTGGACATATTAATCGTGTGATGATATTCTCAAAAATAAAATGTGTTATTGTTTCTATTGTACAATCCTTGACTGGCGCTTCTTCAAACCACCTTTTGAGGTATTCATTCGTGGTAATGATGTAGAGAGCCATTGTGCAATGTGTGGGAGGACTGACGGGAAAAAAAAAATCTATTGCCCATTTTTCTAAGGGTTCAAGTGCAGTCATGAGGAACAACGAAAGCTCATCTCTATGGCATGGATTTTCAACACGTTTATAGTGTCGCAATGTTTGTAGTAGTCTTTATAGTCTACGAAGAGAGAGGGCCACCAAAGCCCTAAGCGTAGGACCTTGCACGCGGTATCCTCACTGGCATTTTGGCCTCTAGAAATAACTTCATGTGCCTTGTATAGGATGGATTCATGTTCATGTTCCAAAGCAGAATGATGCATGATGTCATTTGTGCCCGACTTACACAACTGTCTGACAATCAACTTATAATCAGAACTATGGGTCACTGGTTGTCAACGTTGTGTGGGAGTATACTTTGTGGGATCCTGGATAGTGATGAGGAATTCTACAATTTTGGCCATTTAATCGGGAACAACTTCGACCCGGAAGACCTACACATCCAAGATTTCATCATCGATGCTCATAGCATCTTCCCTAGTGTGAATCTATGACAAATGATCTGGTCCAACATTGTGTTTTCCAAGTTTCACAACAACTTCGAAGTCAAATTCTTGGAACAAAAACAACCAACAACAAATTATTCCACCCAACATTAGCTTGTTGATCAAATATTTAAGCATTGGATGATCAATGAAGAATTTGAAAGTCAACCCAAGCAGGTAGTGGAAAAGTTTTTGCAAGGCATATACCATGGCTAGGACCTTGCACTTGGTTTCCATATAATTATTTTCAGCATCAGACAACTTTCGATTGGAAAAATAGACCGGATGATCGATGTTTCCCTCCCCCAGCTAGGAAAGAATGATTCCCAACGCAATGGACAAAGAATCTACATGGACATGGAAGATCTTCGACCAATGGGGGAAAATCAAAATTGTACAGTAACCAATTTTTATTTGAGTGTATCGAAGTCTTGTTGCATTTCATTTTCCATTCGTACTTAGTATCCTTGCACAACAACTTTTCCAATGAGGCCACGATTTAGGCATAATATGGATGGGACCATGATTTAGTATCCTATATGACCCAATGTTGTGCACATTTCTCAAACTAAAGTGGCAACCACCATATCCAAGATGGAGACAATATTAGCTAGGTCCACCAACAATCCATCCTTGCACACAACGTCTCCCAACAATACACCAAAGGGTGTACAAAATATGCATTTATGTAAATTCAAAGAGATTTGTAGCTGGCAGCATCAATCCATCATTATTTGAAGATCTTTCATATGTTCTTTTAATAGACTAAACACAATCCAATAATCCAAGTATACCTTAAGGAACTTGTGGATAAACTCCTTAAAGGTTGCAACCACTATCTCGGAAAACATTGCAAGAGAATTTTTCAAGCCAAAGGGTATGACCATGTATGAAAATGACCCCCATTCGGTCGAAAGGGTGTTTTTTTCCTAGTCCTTCTCTGCGATCCAAACTTGATGATATCTAGAGAAACTATCTATGAATGAGTAGGCTTCCCAACCACCAACATTTTCCAGTACCTCATTTGTGAAGGGTGTTGAGAAAGGGTCATGGACACGGGTTGCATTCAAACTACTTAGATTGTAGATTGACACATATGAAAGTTTCCTTGGCCTTATTAGGTTGCACGACCATATGACTAATCCAATCAAACTCCTCTACAAGGATAATTATCTTAGCATCCAAATTTCAAATTTAGTTCTTTGTGCACCTTTTCTTTATATTTAGGATTTAAGCAATAAGGCCTTCTCTTGACCAGTTTGGTGTATGGCTTGAGTTGAATCTTCATAGCTCCCAATGATCTTGCAATTCCTTTCATCTCAAAAAATATATGAGGAAACAAGTCTCCATATTCCTTAAGGAGTTCAACAACTTGAGTGACCATCTCCTTATCCCAATAATCACCAATTATGGCCATATTGGGCACTTTTTCAGTTCCAATATTGTGTTTCTTGGTTTTTATTGAGACATTGTAATCTGGGGCACTCTCCCTCTGACTCTTTGATCTAGATTCCACAAGGTTCAATGTCATCAATATTGTCCACATCAATCTTCCAACAATGTGATGCTTCTTTCAGTTTTTCCACCATATGATGGTATGTGAAGACCACCCTGGGGGTGGTGTCCTTTGGCTACCAATGGGAAATAAAGTCCTTAATCTAGCGGAGTGCCTCTCTGTGATTTGGATCTTCTACGGTGAAATGGAAGGTTGAAATAAAATGGGAACTCATGTGGGTCCACTCAAATATTTTTATTATGAGTTCCTCCTTAATGTATCAATCTCTAGGGACAATGTCCATCATGTGGACAAACTAATGGACCCATTGGGCTTGAGGTATGCTCTTAGAAGTCTAGCATCATTCATTGAAAGAAATGTGTTCCTGAGGATCCTCAGTGCCCTTGTATCGATTGGCTAGTTAGAAGTCAGTGATGGGCTGGAATTGAACCTTTATGAACTCTACTACATGTGCCCATATCTGAATATGCAGGTGGTGTGTCACCCACCACCACATAGGTGAGAAACAACAATTCCATTCCATACCTCACCTCACCTCAACAATTTATGGATCTTCCTCAATGGATTCATCTTCTCTTTGAATTTCCCTTGTCTTTTCAACCCCCCCGTGCTAGGGGAGTTTACTAAGACATTCGATCGAGCTCCATGCGCATTATCTCTTTCTGCATGAACAACATTTTAATCCAAAGTGAAATTTCTTCTAGCATCCACTTTCTCAATCCTTCTACAAAATTTCATTCAGCCTCATTGAAAGAATCGGTGTATTCCATGACAAATTCAACAATGTATCATTCTTTTACTCAAGCAAACCAGAAATCAATAGCCCGAGTCCACTTGTTATCCAATGCTTTTAATTATTCAAGCTTGTCTTTATCCCAAACCACTTGTTCCAATGGCCAGACTGAAGAATTGGTAGAAACTTAACTTTTTAGCCATTCATGCAACAGATAAGGAAATTCAACAAAGAAAATATTATGCATATCTGAGTAAAGATACCTATCTTTCCATTGCTTTACATTCAACCTCAATCCTTGAGTCTCTCATAGGGAAAACTCATATTCTTTTGCCTCTACCCAGTCTTGAATTTCCTCTTTAGATGGATGCCACCTCATTTCTTTCCTTCATCATTCCCTACAATACTTTAAGGTCCCCACATCAAAAACATTTTTTGGGCATTTTGGTCCATGCTTGCGCACATCCTTCTTAACCCTGGGGATTTTAGACCTAAGGTTCATGTTCTCCAACAAAATCCCCAGAGCACCGACATATCAATCCTCAGCTAAGGCCAAGGAAGTTCAAACCTGGGATGTAGAGAGGATCATAGAGACCATAAGGTATTCTGACAGGGATGAAGGATAAACACATGAAAATTCATCAAGATTAGCATCCATGCAGTTCATATCTGACAAACTAATAAGACTAAGAATTAAAACAATACACACATATATTCAACTCATACATGATAGACACAAAATATTTATTACTAGAGTCATTCCATCAAAACAGATATATACATTGTGTAAGACAGACATAGAACTTCATATCTTCTCTATATAAATCCTCATAATTACAACATGTTGTGCAAAACTTACAAATAAAAAAGAAGAAGAAATATATTCAAAGCATTATAATATTACAACAGTCTCAAAGCGAGATCAATATTAAGGACTCAATAAATATCTTCTCGTCACCATCTAGCTAGCTATCCATCCCCATTTATGATCTTATTTCTTCCTTTTATAGATTTCTTTAATGGGGAGCATTGTCTCTTTCTGCTTTGATCCACTCATTTGTCTAACAAAACTGCCTCACACACCTCTGGTGTCCACTAGCACTCCATGTAGACTTTTTGTATCAATGGAAATCTTAACTTCCTAGCTAGCTTGTCCTTTGGAAATCCCACGTCCTCATATGTTGATGGCAGTAATTATTTAGGGATATCTCTTGATGATTCATTTCTTGATTCTGGTGGGAGTCTTCCCGATTTCTGGCACAATTGAAAAAACTCAAACTGATTCTCACTTGGTATACTTTAATCTTGGTGTGCAACTAAAAAAACTTGGTCTATTGCACACTTTATGTCATTCCTCTCACATTTCCTTAGGCACATGCAAAACTATGAAATGAGCACGCGCAACTTCATTTTTTCATGCACGAAAAACTAAACCAAAAACTTTGGGTGCCAACATGAAGTTCTTTCTTGATTGGCTTTGAGGTTCCTAGAGTACCTCGAGGAATTTGTTCTACCGAATGCATGGCCAATGGATATATAAATAGTGGCTTGGGAGTTAATTTGTCCACAACATCACTCATTCTCTTCTTCAATTTAATGGTCTACAATTATTTCTCCGAAATTGAATTTAAAAGAGAATACCATATAGAACGATGTAGTTTCATGAGGCCGGATGGTCCAACTTCTGAGATATCGACCACTGACCTTAATTTCTAAACCGCATTTTTTTTCACACTAACCTTTTCTATCTGCATTTTCTTTTCATCCTTGTTGTATCTATTATTGTGCAGCGTCGGGGAATACTACTCAAACAACATCAGTTCTTTTGTTGTGAGGTATTGTGTAATCTCATGTTATTCGACAATTAGCTAGGCTACCCAATCGGGTATCTCTATACTATCGATTTTCATATCATCAACATCTCTTGGACTTCCTAGATCTTGTGAATTGTCTCTATTAGGGATTTTTTTCCTTTTCTGCTAGGAGAAAGCATTTTCCCATTCAATATTGACCTGGCATGGTTTCTCTCCACCATCACCTCCAATACAACTCTCATTAATC
>ML777379.1:17109-33979 GCA_009831015.1 Picea engelmannii | reverse complement strand
TGGATTTTGGTAATTGAACTTATTTCTATCGATAATTCATCACTACATCCATTGTTGTTTTTTCTTGCAAAGGGATTGTCATTGGTTTCCTCATCAATCTCATGAAAATATTTATGTATCTTATGGATGATAAATGTCACAAGAATATACCCTTGGAGTCAAAATCACCTAGAGGTTGTGCTTATTTTATATTAAATACACTAAGTGTTTATGAGACTTCTTTTAGTTGCATCTAATTCCTAACGATCATGCCACCAAATCCAAAAATCAATGTAATAAATTGTTTTTTATTATATTATCAAATAAAATACACAAAGATTAATATTTTCTACAAACTTCTGTGACAAAATATCTATCATAGACAAACATAGGGAGTATAAAGAGGTTTTCCTGACAACCATACAACTGGATGTATGTATGGTTTTCCTCCTGAATGAAAATACTCTTTCCCTTGAGAAATTCATCAACTTTCTAAGTTATTCTCTTGGGATCTGCCCCAACCAACATGTGTCTGAAATTTCTAAAAACATTGTCCTGAATAATGTAAAAATTTAATCGTACTATATGTTTTCATAACACCGGGTGCTAGAATTGAACTGGTTCATTGTGTGTATTTACACTCGCTTTAACAAGGATACCATCAAACACATTTCAATAAACAATTGCAAACACTAGATGTGTGGCCATAAAAAATATTTCATCATTTAAGTAGTTACTCAACTGGAAACGAAGTTCATTTGATATCACCTTTGCCTAATCAAACATGGCATCCTTTGTAAAGGAAAAGTATAGTGAATATAGAGATTACCTAGGTATGTGTGAAGTCGAATGTCAGCCAACTACATGTGTGAAGAGCCATGGAAATTCCCATTATGGCTCTTTTAGCAAAGTTATATCAATTTTTGAAAGGTCGGTCGACATGTTTTCAAATGGTAGCATAAAATATCTCAATATATTGGATCCACTTGCCTAAGAGGATAGGAAGGCATCTACATCAAAAACCTTAAGAGGTTTATTTGTAGAAGGAAGACAAATCATTTTCTTGAACAACTTGGTAGTAATCAAGACTAGATTCTTTGTTGTTGTTGTGGATTTAATGATTCTTGTCCTGGAATAAAAACTTTGAGCACACCAAGATACCAATTCCTTGAAGTCAAAAAATTCATGTACATAACCAATGTTGACAATCCCTATGGTATAGATTTTGTCATTTTTAGTTTTGAACTAGGTGGATACTGGTGGCCACCCACCTGTTCCACTAATTTGGAATGCTTCCATATCTTGGTATTTTTTCTATGGTTTTCTAGGTCTCAAACTTCCAGGGTCGTTTTGAGGCCCTAAACAACGTTTTCTTGGCTCGATAATGCCTAGCATGTAGCCGAAGGAAAATGCTAGGCTAAAAAAAATGTGTAATCATCAACTAGACCTTTCCAATGGGGTACTAAGCACCCCAAATGGAGGTCGTATGCAAAATTTTTACCCTTGGTAAGTTGATGCATAAACTAACCACATCAGGGCCCACAAACCTTTTGTCATTTCATCTTCTGGGGTTTCGTTTTTGGATATTTAGGGTGTTGAAATTATGCTTATACTAAGAGGATGGGGATGAATCAATATACAATACTTTTTAATTTATTTAAACATTCATCAATCATTCATTAGATGAGAAATAATAATCACATATAAACTCAAATCACAATGCATAGAGTTTAACATGGAAACCTAATCGGATGAAAACCATAAAACTTATGTTTATAAATGTATGTAGGAACCAACCTACTTGAGACACCAATCTCTTTAATTCAGCACCAACTCAACAATATATAGGCACCAACATACTAGAGAGACAAATATCCTCAACTGAGCACCAACTCAACAATGCCTATAGGCACCAACCTATTGTTACAATATTTGCAAGCACTAACCTGCTAGACACACCAATCCCCTCACCTGAGCACCAACTCAAAAAGATATGTGTAGATGCCAATATGAGATATTCATACTTAGAGTACCTATAACTTCACCTTCATGCTTCATTCCATAGACAATCCTTCAAAACCTAGTCACATGTCGTCTTCATGCCCTAGCGATCCTCATAGCATCATTCCTAGAATATGATCCCAAACTGTAGCATAACAACCTCAAGACAACACACATTGCAACATAACAACATCAATACATCACACATTAAAACATCACAGACCTTCGTTCCTTCATAGTACACCTTAAGAACAACAAAATCCCAAGAAAACTCCTAAAACTTCTCTTGCACACCTTTATAATCCTTATTTTCATGTTTCTTCAATTGCTCCTTCAACTTTGTATTCTTTTTTCTAAGTATGTTTATCTTCGTCTTCTTCTTCTGGATTTTCTTTCTGATCAACAGGCTTTGTTTCCATGGTTATGGAGAGAGATCTTTCTTCATCATTACTATATTCCCTTTCTACATATGGACATTTAGCAACAAACTTTCATATTCTACCATAATTAAATCATTTGATGGGTGGATTAGATTTGTATTTTGCAAGTCCTCCTTTTATCTTTCTCACAAATTGTGCTTCTTTTGTCTCTGATTCACAGATGGAACAATCACCAGACCTCTCTTCACAAAGGTTTTTTAGCTTGTCCCAAATCTATTTAGTTGATGTACACTTCATTGCCTTGAAAATCTCATAACCCAGTAGACCACTCAAGATGGAATCTAATTCTTTTTCATTGTTTTCACTTGAATCCTTCCCAACATCATTTGTATAACTTTTTTTGATTGATTCCCAAATACCAAACCCAAGAACCTTAAACTATATCTTTATTCTTATACTGCATGATGCATATTTTGTTCCATCGAACAAAGGAGCTTTGTTTGTATGGAGACCTTCCTTACAATCCATATGTGCTCAAGATGTTCCTTCCAATGGTTAAATTGTTTTTGAAGGAACCTTCTCTAATGTCAATCATTAAACTTATTCTTATACTAAAATAGGGGGGTGAATCAATATACGATAGTTTTTATTTTATTTAACCATTCATCAATCATTCATTAGTTGAGAAAAAATAATGACATATAAACTCAAATCACAATGCACAAAGTTTAACATGGAAACCCAATCGGAAGAAAAAACATAAAAATTATATTTATAAGTGTTTGTCTATAGGAACCAACCTACTATTACAAAGATTTTAAGAACCAACCTACTGGAGACACCAATCTCCTCAACTGAGCACCAAATCAGTAGCACCTATAAGCACCAACCCATTGTTAGAGTATTTGCAAGCACCAACCTGTTGGCGACACCAATCCCCTCACCTGAAAACCAAATAAAAAATATATGTGTAGACACCAATCCAAGATATTTATAAATAAAGTACTTCTAACTTCACCTACATGTTTCATTCCATAGACAATCCTTCAAACCCTAGTCACGTGTAGTCTTCATGGCCTAGCGAGCCTCATAGCATCATTCCCGGAATATGATCCTAGAATACAACATCATAACCTCATGACAACACACATTTCAGCATCACATACCTTCATTCCTTCATAGCGCACCTTAAGAACAAGAAAATCCCAAGAAAACTCTTCAAACTTCTCTTCCACAACTTTAGATCCCAAAAAGACACCCCAGCTTCTTTAGTGCACCTCAGATCACTTATGTGCACCTCAGACTTGATATCTTGATTGGTTTCACTAAACCTGTGCACATATATCATGTATTTATAGTAATTATGTCCTCACTTTTAGGGTTGACCTGTAAATATTGGTTGAGCTGACCTAAATTTTATAGTTGGGTTGTCAGACGGAAAAATTCATATCTCCTCATTCATAGGTAGTTAGAGGGAATTCCATATACCATTGTAAAGGTATTGAAATAATATTTATAACCATATAACATATGATCCCATTTGAACTAGGTATATAGGTTGAAAATATATTCAATTATAGGGTATCCAAATTGAGCATCAATAATCCAAAAACAATGTTTCCAACAATCTCCATCTTGCAATCTTTATCTTGGACATCTATAGTCTCCCTTGTCTTTGACATCAATGAAAAAATATTTCCAAAATAGGGTTTTCTGATTTATTCTTTATGTTAAAGTCCTTTTCGGCTTCTTTGTAATCAATTTCTTGCAAATGAGCGTTGTCATCACACCTCTATCTTCAGATATAATCTACCACCATTCCAGCTAGCTTGTGTTCTTTGTATTTTATAGACTTTTTTATTTCATACTGTCATTAATAGAATTTGAGTTTAACTGTATTATTGTTTTTCTTACAATATCTCTATGTTTTTACTTGTTATATTTTTGCCTTCATTTCATTCTCAATTTAATATGGATCAGTGGTATTAGAGAAGTCTACTCCTTGTCATTTCTTTGTTCATGTCCCCGATGAGGTCAGGGTATAGAAAGTTGGGTCTTGAGCTAGTTTCTCTTAAGGACAAACACTCTCTCCATCCCAAGAAGCCTCCCATGGTGGAATAAAAGAGAGACGACGAAGTAGGAGATTCTATCAAACTATTCCTTGAGGAATCCCTCGTGTAATAGAGGAATAAGATGATGGATAGTTTCTCCTAGATCTTTCGATGGCTGCCAACAACAATGGTGCAACCTTCAACCAACATTCTCTTCAGAGGTGTGACACCCTTCAAGGTACAAGTTAAATTTGATATTCTTTTATTTGAAGGCTTGATAGATGTCGATGCTTTGGAAAAATGGTTAATTCTTCTAGAGGCTTATTTCAAGATTGATCAAACATTTTACTGACACTTAGAAGATTGTGTTTTAACCCTTCAACATACAAGAAATTATATGTTTTATCCTTTCCATTATCAAGACTAACGGTACTTTTTCCAACTTTCCTTGAAAAAGCATTATCCCCAAAGGTAAAGCTACCTTTTTATTCCTTTAGGATGAGAAATTTTTTTCTAATCCCATGTCATGTGTTTTGAACATCCACTGTCAATGTACCATTGTCTTCCTTTGTCTTGAGTATACATTGCAAGTCCACATTCTTCCTTCTTTGGTTCTTATTGCTTCCTTTTCCACACCTTTGTGTATTCTTCTCTATGCTTGGTAAGAAAATCTTATTCCATGTTTTTTTTAGGAGAATTTATTATGACTCTTATATAGTCACGTGCTATGTTCCCATAGTTATTGCACTTATAACGTTCAATGTTGTCATCGAGTAGGGGAGCAAACGAATTGTAGTTTCTATCAACAAACCCATGAAAACTTATGGTTTTGTTGCTCGCATAATCATGCTTTGAGGTCTTATAATAACCTTTGTTTCTGTCTCTCACATGATTTCTTCTTACATAATCTCTATAATCTAGTGTTTTATGACCAAAATTATTGCAAGAAAAATAATAACCAAGAAATATATTTTGGTAGCGGGTTGTGAAAGGCCTTCTTGGTGGAACAACTCTTCTAAATTGATTCTTGTTGTTCTTGTGAGAAGAAACAAGTTTATGTTGATAATCACTTCCTTTCTTGTTGTTGCTTTCATTGTTGATGGATCATTTGATAATTTTAGCATAGCTATTGGGGTCTTCTTCATTTTCCTTTTCCAATGGCTTTGTGACCTTAGTGCTTGTATCTCCCTCGGGGGCATTTTGTTTTTCGTAATAGACAAGGCATGTCTTAATGAATGGTGACCTTTGAAAAATGAGAATATTATATAAGATTTCAATACTCTTTCCAAACTTCAATCCTATATTCAAATAATCACTTGTTTTCTCTAGTTCCTTTCTTAAGGAAAGTATTTCAGCTTCTTGCAATTTTCTTCATTTTCTTTCAACTATTTTGTCACGACTTCTCCCATCATTTTTTTCTCTTCTAGTTTATTCTTCAAGATGATAATTGTTTTTTCTGCTTCATCAAGATCATGATCCTTCTTTTCATATTTATGCAATTACTCTTTCTTCTTTTTATTCTTTCCCTTAGGTTTGTCTATTTATTCTAAGGCACTAATGAGTTCTACTTCAAGATTCACTTTCCCCATCAATGTCTTCTTCTTCTTAATCTGATTTTTCTTTCTAATTGTCTTCATTTTCTTTATCAGTAGACTTTGTATCCATGGCAATGAAGAGGAACTATTCTTTGTCAATATCATAAACATATCATCACTTTCTTCAAACAAGTTATTATCCTCTCTAGAGTAAAAAATCTTCTTCTTAATATATTTTCCTCTTTTATTTCTATAAGGTTTGATTTTATTGTTATGTTCTTATTTATCATTATTTTCCTCAGCATCATTGTCTTCCCTTTTTGCATATGGACATTTAGTAGTAAAATTCTATACTCTACCACAATTAAAACATTTGTAGAGTAGGCAATCCTTTTGTAGGCAATCCTTGGCCACCCATTATGAACATGGCACCATTAGTAGGCTTTACACAATAAGAATGGGTCTTGAGACATATACCATGGTTAAGGGACAAAAAAAAGGGCCTTAAACCATACAACAATATTCTCATTCTCAAGGGTCATGAATGAGGTATCAAACCACCACACATATCCTCTCTATAGGATACTTAGTCTCCAAGTTGGATATCAATTCCATTAGGAGGTTTTATACACTGCATATGGCACTTGGCACCTTGATTGTGGTCAAAAAAGGAACATAAGTTACATAGGCCCTGTTGTCACTTAGAACTGAAATGGGTTGCAGCAAATCAATCCCGAGGCAACCTCGAACCACTTTGGATTAGAAGCTGCCCTCTTCCAACCCGAGAGGGATCTCTCGAAAAATGTCACGATAGGAATTTAAATAGCATGAAAAAGGTGGGCAGATTTATGGGTGAAAGATGGTCTTGGATTCATGGGGTTTGGGGGTTAAACCAGGAAAAGGTCCATTGGGCATGGAGTCAAATGAAAACTGAAGAAAAGAGACAATAACAGAGATTAAATAACTTGCAAAAAGTGAGGCAAAGTAAGTCTATCTTTCAGCGCTTTAATTGTCATGATGCGGTAGCGGAAAGAAAAGGAAAGGCTGACGGCTGCCGTAGCGAAGGATATATGGAGAGTTCTGAAAATGCAGATTGGAAACAATTTAACACAGTCGAAGGAGAAGAAAACATGCTGAAAGAAAATCAATCGTGATGAATCTCACAATAACAAGGAAAAAATCATCTTTATTGCTCCATTAACAGTTTACAAAAACTCAGTCCATTAATGGCTTACAAAAAACGCAGTCATTACAAATGAAACCCTCTTGACAGAGGTTTTCCCTGCTGCGCTCATGTGCGCCCCTTGGTGTGCACTACATCAATCTTTTTAAAAAGGAAAAATAAAAACTCTTGATGTTCCAGGAATCTAAAACGTTTTATCTTCTGAAACTCTGCGGTTGCTGAGTGCATCTACCAGCTCTGCAGACTACTTGAACCGCTATCGATGGCTTTGACAATGGTCCTTACAGTTGTAAAGGATTTTTGAACGGATCGACAGGTTTCCGTTATTCCCTTGCGTGTGTATTAATATGCACGCTGGATCATCTGCCTAGGAATGTGTGATTTCAATCAACAGCGACCCCGAGGACAGACCTGAGTCCATACACAATTCACTCTCTGAGCGTGGACAGATCCCGGTCATTTGAACATTGAGTCTTCAGAGAAAAAAGGAAACACCTCCTCCATATGCATGGACTCACGGGATTGATCTCCAACTTCCCTACTTCAGTCGCCCTCGAGCAATTTGATGACGATGTTGGGAGGCTATTAGTTTTTGTATCATGCGAATGAACATATTTGGTCATGCCTGTATTCGAACGATTGATTGAGAGAACTCAATATTCTGAAGGCAGAATTTCAGTTTTTCAATATCCTTATTGCTTGCTGCATATAGCTCTGTGACATGAGGACTTTCGCCAGACTGAATGTTTGTCCAGAGCCATGCATTCTATTACAACGTGGTTGCATAACCAGAATTGCTCGTAGACAACGAATGATAAGCTAGGCAATCTATCAATATTGTTTCAACACATCGAGTGATGTAAAGAATTTCATACCGAGCAGCAAAAGTAAGCTTCTTATGTAGATGATGTCAAAAACCTATGGATGTAGAACACATTAATTTACTAGCTCAATGACAGAAGAACTTTAACTTCCTCAAGCGAGCACATCCAATTCAATACATTGCATATCTAGACAGTAAATATTTTTCTAACCCTTCTAATCTTCTTCCGACATATAGGACAAAGGCTGGATTCCTCAGCAATCCTCATGCCACATGTAAAACAAGTTGCACAATGTCTGCAAGGGAGGAAGAAACTGTCTCTTGGATCATCAAAACAAATGGCACAGAGACGACGCTGGTAGATCTCACTGTTCTGAGAATTTATATCAGTACCTTCAGCCCTTATAAGTATTAACTGAGAAAAGTCATCAGCCTTGACATTCTAAGAGACACTGAGTACAGAGCCCTTGTTCAACCAAAACATCCATTCCTGATGGTGGTTAGACGGTACAAAGACATGGTGAGTCTTATTCCAGCTTCTTCGGATATCCAATGGAGGTTGTTCCGAGAACCCATAAAGCATAGGGCCAAGCTTCTTGTCACCATTGACCTTGATCTCTTGCACAAAGAAGGAATTGGCGTGTACAAGGCGAGAATAGTTTGGTCCAACCACAAGATTCACCGAGCCATAGAAGCCAAGAATCAACGTCATCGACGCTGCAAGAAACCAAAAAGCTATTAGCATCATAAGACAAGACGACGCCTCCTCTGCTGTCTCATTTGAGCGCCTGCTACTGGAAGATCTGGAGCACCTGCCATTGGAAGATCTGGAGCACCTGCCACTGGAAGATATGGAGAGCCTCACCCTGTAGGACGAGGAATTGCTCGCCCTGCCAGAAGAAGAAGGAGAAGCAGCAGCAGGATCCTGATGCAGACCGTCTGAAGATGTAGCGGGCCCAACTATCAAACTGGCAGTACTAGACTCCTCGTGCTATCCATGTAGCCATTCTCTCGATCTTTGGTACTGAGTGTCGATTTCTACATCTGGTTGCCTGGTTAGATAAATATATGAAGGGCACTTGTTGTTGTATCGAACTCGACTGCCAACACCTTACTACTGCTTCTGCCGTTAGTGGAGGCGTTGAACAGTCCCAACTAACCATAGCTATTATTAGGCATATAATCATACGAAGTTATTATAAAAGCCAGACCTTCGCCGCCGCTGCTGCTGCCATTCGCAGGTCGGGTACTGTGTCAGGCATGAGATCCAAGGCACGGGCTTGTGGTGTTGTAGATAGCATTGGTGTGGTAGGAATATTCGAGATGGCGGGGACCTATAATATTCATATACACATGCAAGCTATTTCCGGCAGTAGTGAGGAATGTAACGCTCGGGCTGGCGAGCGAAGCGGAACAAATCGGTGCCATAATCGCTCAGCTGGTGGTGGTGATGATAACTGTACATCCATCCCTGTCATAGGCGTTTCAGGTATTGTAGGAGGGTTTCTGGCTTCCTGAGACTTGGCATTGCCTTCTGAATCTTTAGTTTAAACTTTTGCACCACTAGCAGTCCCACTATACTTCATGACACGTCTAAATGGCTCATGAAATGTGTCATACAATCGCCTTACCTTGCATTCCCCAATTCCCGGACAGCGAGCCAACTCTTCCATAGAAGCTCCCATGATACCAGACAATGTCCCAAAGGTAGAACCATGAGAAACAATATCACTCTTATTGACATGTCGAACAGTCGTGAGTGTACTGCTAAGCCGTGATAAATAATCATTATCAGTCCGCTCCTATATGATGTCAGCAGGCTTATTCTCATATATCTTTATTGTCTCCAAATAACGAGCACACTCTTCCACACTCCAACCACATAGAAGTGTACAGTCATGAAGCAATGTTGTTCTCGTCACTTCATGAAGTGGTTTTATTACATCTTCCACATCAACGTGACACAGAACAACTCGAAGCTTGAAGCACTTTTGTAATTCTGGAATTCGATAATAAATGTAATCTGGATGAAGTAAATGGTAGCGCAAACTTAAATATAAATCACATGTGTTTTTTCCCAAGCAAATAATCCCATACAATGTCTCCAAATGTCCACCGAACATTTCTTATATGTTTAAGCATTCGATTTCCTTGCTTCTGTATCTCTGAAATTGTATCTACCGCCTCTTTACTGCCTAGATCAGCACAAGCATGAAGAGCAGTATGCTAAACAATTAATAGTCTGTTAAAGTAATGTCGTTGTACAATCTCAGCAGTAGGAATGTTGTAAAGTTCTTCCTCGGTCACACCAATCATTCCAGAATCTCCATTGCCACTGGAAGCTCCAACAGATGACCAACCTTTTGACTGCTTCACTAGTTCAATGATCTTAGATGTGGTCTCTTCTGTTACAGGTTCCCTATTCTTGAATGGAGTTATTAGCCCAGAATAGCAGAATTTATTCAAACCAAGACCGGCCGCAGTCATATCACGGACAATTGCATACACTCGATCGACTCGTCCACATGATGCACAAGCACATAAAAGTGTTATATATGCTTGTCCCCAAAATGTAACATACAACTCTGGAGAAAGACTGTTCCAAGCTTTTCATGGAAACATTGAATGAATTGTTCCAATCAAGTCTGACCACGTGATAGACTTCCAATTTGATCCGACATCAAGAACTAGCTCAGAGGATGAATTACAGCGCTCCATTTCTTTACCACAATCTAACAGAACCAGTGCTTTGGACATATCCGCAGGCTATCAAATCTCAGACCCTCTAGCAGGCTTGAATAGGCGCATAATTGGTTGATATATTAGAAAAGCCACCTCTGGATCAAGGTGATACTTATGTGCAAGATCATCCAATGTTGGTATCAGCTGAGCACATGTTGTAATAGGTGTAACTGCACTAATCAAGAACTCCACATATTGAAGCAATGTGCCATGGAACCTGTCAAATTTCTCACTGACCATCTTTATGTGTGGTGCATTAGCCTCGATGACAACAATTGACCGATGCTGAGCTATAATACACAATAGAGGCACTGCCAGTTTTGGCTCATCTTTTGGAAGTAAAGCATCTCTTAGTCTTCTCGTAGACTTGATTAAGGCCGCTTAGCTTCTTTGCTTCTGCCTTGTTCTCTCATGCCTGGACCAGTCCGTCCATATGCAAGAATCGTAGCCTTGGGCAGCGCAGTCAATTTTTGATATCTGTTACAACAGGCCCTATTTGATTCTTCTCAGGATCAATATTTTTGATGTAGTCCTCAAATGACCACCCAAGACCTCTAAGTGATATTTGGCCTTTGATTAGGAATATGGGCATAATTTATAACATACATAAGCCCTTATGTATTGTTATTCAAGGGTTAGGATATTCAATAAAAAATCAATTAAACCATTGATGCAAACTCAAGTGAAATCAATGCAAATAGTGGAAATTAATTAAGATCTGATACCATATTGTAACATCCCAAGTTGTCCAAATCAATCTCTACTCAAAAATATATTGTAGAATTTATAAGAAAGTATAAATTACATCAAAAAGAAAATTACCTATATCAAATTCACTCATTACCCATGTACACATACAAACGTTTCAAAAAAGAAACAAACATGGAATATTAATAACTAATATATGTGGGAAAACACAGAAACATACATATCCAATCATTTTCCACAAAAATTAATAACATCTCTTCCATGATTCTAGCATCTTCTTTGATACCTGCAATACCTATTACATCCATTTGGCACAACATAAATTTAATTTACAGAACAAAGGCCATCTACAATACAAAATGGTGGTCATAACAACCTTCAAATATTCATATGAAATCTTTATGACTATCCAAAATGCATTCCTAATACAAACCTAAATTCCATATTTCCATTTTTTAACTAAGCACATAATATTTATACATAGTTGAGCCACAAATGTTAATCTTCAATAATTAAAAAAAAAAAAACTAATTTTACTTATATGTTTAGTGGTTTCACTTGGCAAAATAGATCCATGGGATTGGTTTCCCACCCAACTATAAGCACCAACACATGGAGGCGCAAACCCCATGCTAGGAAATTAAACAACAAGGTTGATTTTACTAGATACGACTCTAGTTCTTCTCAATGAACTAAATTTATAGATATCACAACTAAGGAATTAACATTTCAAACCATTCTCAGTAAATTAATCCCACTCAACCAGCCTCTCTTCCCCCTAAAGCCTCATCCTACACAACATAAGGAATGGGATCCCCTTCTCTATTAAATAATCCCTCAATATCCCTTCCCTCCAATGCTCCAGTACATCATAGCTAGTGAATCCCTACTACTAGAAACTAGGGAATCTTAGCTGCAACTTAATTTCCTTTTTTTCTTAAAAATTACCCATGCTTGTTGCAAGATATGGTATCATATCCCCTTGGTAGAATGCACTCCCCATTATTTTCCCATAAAATGGGTGAATGAATAACTTTCCAAAGGTTGACTAGATACCCATCCCCAAAGCTTGCATTAACACCCCACTTGAATGGAGAGCACATGCACCTCCATGAAGCTTAGGAAATCAAAACATGAGTCACACATAGGACAAACGATAAGAAGGCCTTGGACCTAGACACTTTGCTATAGAAATAAAATAATATTTTTGGACTCACCCCAATTCCCCATGTGTTGTTTCATTGTCCCCGTGGTGCTACTATGTGTTGTAAGATTGGTTGTTGTCATTGATGTCAACCCTAGTCATTGGTTTTGGACCGCAAGATTGATGAAGGTATTTGGACATGAAGGACAATGTACATGCAGAAACAAAACCCATGGATGGATATTATACATATCGTTGTTTCCGGTGGTAGGTGGCACATCATGTGGATCCTCATTGTTGAGGAGAAATGAATTTTTGAAAATGACAAAGTGAATTGAAGAAGGAAGTACATGTAGGCCCTGAAGATAATTAAAGAAAAGAATTACAAAATAAGAAAGTGTTAGGTCGGCCCTAATGTTAAAAGGAAGTGAAATAAATGGTATAAATAAATATCATTATACATTCATTTGATACACAAGTCGAATTTCAAAGGAAATCAGAAGTAAAGAAGGTCGGATTTTAAGGGAGGATGAAGTCTTTTGGTGATGTGTTCTAAGGTATGTTATTTACAGGGCATCTTACCATTTTCGCTATAACTTTTTTTTATGGAATTATTCAAATGGTGAAATTGCTATGGTATTGAGAAGACATATCAAGGTACCTGTGGTAAAAAATTTCTCTCTTTCTTCGCTATAATTATGGAGATACACTCTGTGGAAGATAGGGTTTTTGACCAGTCCTAAAGCTAGTCATAAACAGATGTTTCGGGTAAAATAGTAATAAATCCTTCATAGAGAATCCAAATGAAGTGAGACCAATTTCATTGGAAATATTACGGACTATAGTTTCTTGTGTGTGAATTTCCGAATCTGATGTTAAATATTGAGCGTGGGGCATTCTGTACAAGTTCGCTCTCCTGAATAAACCAGAATTGAATAAAGTCTACCATTCTTTCTATAAATTCTTTTTGGGGAGGATTCAAGGAGTGAAACTTGGAGGATTTTCAGAGAATACATTGAGTAATATTATCTATAGGATCATAGTATTCCAAGAATTGAAGAATTACATAAGTTGAAGAAGTCTCGGGAAGCATTATCAGGATCTATGTGATGGTTGGTTGATGGTGATAATTTAATGTAAAGTTTTATTATCTCTCATATATTCTTTGGTGGACGCAATGGGCAAGGATGGAGAGGTCAGCCCTCTCTTTATATTGGAGGATTGTATCTTCCTCTTGGAGGTTTATCCCTCCCTTTATATTTGGAAGCTGTAGCTACCTTTGGAAGTCATTACTTCCCTTGAACAATAACTATTGATTATTTCTCATATATTGTGGATGGTGTATTGTGGTGTATTGGTGTAACTCTTATACTATTGTTTATTTCTCATTGGATATAATTGAATGTTTTAAGTATAAGTTGAAAAGGTTTTTAAATTGTACTTGATGTTGATTCACCCCCCTCTCAGTATCAACACTATGAAGTTATAACCCCAATTGCACCTTAATATTATATTATTATTCCATATTAATTGTAATATAATCAAATGGTAATTCATATTCCAAACTTACCACATTCTTGTATGTCATGTTCAATTCTCACATGGATATATTACATCATTAGTATGGTTTACACAATAAGAATGGATCTTAGGGCCTATATTGTGGTCAAGGGAGAAAAACAAGGTCCTTAAGCCCTACAACAAACTTCTCAAGATCAAGTACCATGAAAGAACCACCTCATAAATCCTCTATAAGGGATATTTATCTTCCAAGTTAGATATCAACACTTCCAAAAGGTTTTATTCACCATGTATGGCACTCAAGACATGTACCTTGGTCAATGAGGGAACATATCTTATTATTCCCTATTTGAATTCTCACGGATCAATATTTGTGAAGTTGTCCTTTGAAAACAACCATGCATATTTTTCTTCATTGTTAGTCACTGGATTGAGGAAAAAACCACTAGAGTTTAAAATCTCATAAGAAAGTGAGTACAAGTACCATGCAACAAAAGAAATATTTTGTGTCCAATGGATCGGGGTATCATTATCCCTCTAGAAGGTGTTGGCCAATAATGTAATAGAAGAAAATTATTTTTATACTATAACTAATCTAAAAATTCAAAAAATACATGGATAAAATTCTCTAAAAAACTATGCATGTATGATATTAAGGGAGCAAATTATTCTAGTTGTTTAACATCTAGGAGGAGAGATTGTTTTCCCTAGTTTTAAATTCAAATTGCAATGTATCCATATTTATTAAGACCTCATTTTTCCCAACTAACTCTTTCTCTAACATGATCACAGTAATCTTTAAGGCATTAATATGTGCTTCACTATATATCTATGTTCAAACTTTGAGATCCATGTTAGACTCACCTAATTGATTCCCTTAAGGGACTGGAATTCCTACCTTAGAAGTCTTTACGAGTTCCCTAATGCCATGGACACCATTCCTATTGTCCCTACAAAGGAATAATTTGTTTCTTTAGATGACATAGAGTTCAGGGTAAAGCGTCTTGCAAATAGGAAAGCTAAGGACATTGAAGGCTACCAAGCTGAAATTTTTAAAATCGGAGGGCCAATCCTTATCCCTCACATACACAAGCTCTTCAATTTAGCAGTCAAGCAGGGTTTCCCTAAACCCTGGACGCAAAGCCTCATTGTTCCTATTTTTAAAAATGGGGATAGAAACATTCCATCCAATTATAGGACCATTATGATTAGCCTGATTTTAGCCAAGCTTTATGGAATTATTTTGGAAAAGAAGATTAGCCATTAGCTAGAAAGTCACAGTAAAAGAGATAAAGGCCAGGCCGGGATTAGGAGATATCATTCAACTGTGAACTATATGTTTACCTTTAAGATCATTTCAGAGGATTTCTGCAATACCAAAACCATTTTTTTTGTTGTTTTTTTTACTTTAGAAAAGCTTTTGACATGGTTCCTAGGAAAAACATTTGGAATATGTTGGAAGAGATAAAATTTCTCTCGAGTTGAGGGATGATGCAATAAGGATGTATGAGAACATTATTTCTAGGTTTAAAAACAATGAGGTCTGGTCAAAAGATACTAGTTGCAATATCGAAGTCAAACAAGGTTGTCCCTTGTCCCCTACCATTTTTGGAATATACATTGACAAGTTAGAAGATTGTTTGGAAAAAGAAGGTTGTGTCGGCCCTACTCTCACTGGTAAAGTCATCAATCCTTTTCTTTATGCTGATGATATCCTTCTTATGGCAAGGAGTCCCTGTGATCTTGAAAACCAACTAAGAATCCTCGAGGATTTTTGCTCCAATATGGGTATGAGTGTTAATATTGATAAGACTAAGGTCATGATTATTAAATCCAATAAGATCCCTTATGATACCTACGTATATGACAACAACAACTTGGAGGAATTTACTTCATACAAATATATTGGAATTGATATTCACCATAAGTTCAATTGGAATTATATCATTGAGAAAAGGATTATTGGGGGATTGAAATCTTATTATGGGCTTGAAAACAATTGTAAATCAATTGATCTTTGAAGTTGGGATAAGAAGAAAATCATATTTGAGACTCTTGTTACACCTGTTATTATTTATGGATGTGAATTCTGGGGTTGTAGTATCTCTCATGAATCCTGGAGAAAGAGAAAATAAAAAATAATTGTATAACCTATAATCTCAAAATTAAAGGAAGTACGTTGTATCCCATCCTCCTCTTAGAAACAAGCCTGTCCCCCATTAAGAACATGGTTATGAATAGATACCTAATGTATAAGAACAAGTTAAACAACATGGAAGACAAGAGGCTTCCTAAAATTACTTCAAAATCGAGTCATAACCACCACCGACTCAAGAAAGAATGGAATAAAGATGCCCAATCTTGGATAAACTATTGGGGAATTATGGAAGACACCATTTTGTAGAATAAAGACACTATTAAAAAAACGTCAAATCAAAATTTAAGGTGAAAATGTGGTGTGATAAATAGTTAGATGAAAAAATAAAATTAAGGTATTATAAGGATGTAATCAAACCCAATCTAGAAGTTCAAAATTATCTATCTATTTTTCCAAGTGTAAATAAAAAAATAATCATTGCTAAGATAAGAACAAATTCTCACGAGCTCCATAGTGAAACTGGGCATTGGTTGAAAGAGTGTGTCACCTTTGTGACACTAACAAGGTTGAAGATGAAAAGCACTTTCTCTTAGATTGTCCAGCCTATACCCATATTATATCTCATTTTCAAAATATTTTTCACACTACCAACCTTCCTAACCTCTTAACTCAACAAAAGTATGGTGATCTTGGAAAGCTTCTCTT